>JAMPIV010018881.1:0-114835 GCA_024509875.1 Oreohelix idahoensis | reverse complement strand
TGTCCCCACCCCCCCTTGATATTCTTGACCAATCTGCCAAGAATTAACTAATCAATTTTCACCATCAGCTCCCTACAGGCTATTGGCCCTTCCAACAATCGCATACTTGTTTGTCCCCCGTTCATGATCATCTCACCTGTCACCCGTATGCTCCATTGCCTCACAAGGTACCGTGTCACCTTGTTCATCTCCTGCAAATTTTTCACCGAGCTTCCTTTGTTTCCAATTCCCATCTCTATCCATCCGTGTATTGTGTTTTTTTTTACGCCCGCTCAACCTCTATTTCATCATCACCCCGGTATGAATCCCACCTATGCTATCCACAAACAGGTACTTTTTCAGTACGATGCTTTACTGTCCCATACCAGAGCCGTCTTCTACCTGCTTCTTCCATAGTCCACTCACTCAACCAGAGGCATCCTTCTATCTCTCACAGCTTCCAAAGTCCCCCGAATTGACCAGAAGCCATCTTATCATCTCTCAGTTCCAGTCCATCACACACGAGCCAATATTCTATCCCTCTAGCTCCCAGTCCCATGATTCCGAGCCATCTTCTCATTTCACTTGCTTCCACGTCCAATCACCAAGAGCCATACTCTGCCTTTCTCTTAGCTCCCCCCGTCCATCCCACCAGAGACTTTCTCCTTTCTATCTCTAGTTCCAGCTCCATCCACATCACCAGAGCCATCTTCTATTCTAGTTCCCAGTCCCATCATCAGAGCCATTCTTTCTATCATCTCTGCTTAACCAGTCCCATCCACCGCACTGCCTCACTCCTTTCTATCTTTCCTAGTTCTGTCTATGACAAAGCCAATCTTCTATCTCTCAGTTCCAAGTCCATCTACCCCAGAGCCCCATCTTACTTCTATCTCTACGTTCTAGTCTATGACCAAAGCCATCTTCTATTCTAAGTAGTTTCCACGTCCACTTCCACCAGAGCCATCTCTTCTATCCCTAGTTCCAGTCCCATCCACACTCCAGAGCGTACTTCTATTCTTGTTCCCCAGTCCTATGACCAGAGCCCATCTTCTTCTCCTAGCTTCAGTCCTAAAAGACGAAGCCTCTACTTCTAATACTCTAGTTCAGTCCCCACTCACCACGGAGCCCATCATTCTATCTCTGCGTGTTCCTTGTGCACTCTTACCCAGCCCCAGAGCCCTTCTTTACTATCTTCAGAGTTCCCTGTCACAATCCACCAGAGCCATCTTCCTTATTATCTCTGTTCCCTCAGCTCACTCACATGAACAGAGACATCTTTCTATCTCTTGTTCCTGTCCATGGAACCTATGAGCCATCTTCTATCTCTCTGTTACATGTCTATATGACCAGAGCCATTTTGATATCTATTGTTCCCACCCTGTCCCTGACCAGAGCTCATCTTTCTATATCTTCGTTCCCCTCGTCCATGGACCAAGAGCCCCTCCCCCTTCTCCATACTCTTGATCCCAGTGTCACATGACCCAGAGCCACCCTTCTCATAAAACCTTTGTTCCCCTATATCCATGACCCAGAGCCCATCCTTCTATCATCTTGTTCCCCATTGTCACCCTGGACTCCCTAACCATCTTACATATCCCCCTTGCTTCCCTGCTCCCCAACAACATGACTCAGAGGCCCATCCTTCTATCTCTAGCTTCCAGTCCAAATCACCGAGCAAGCCCCGACACGTTCCTTCTATCACCCTTGTTCCTGTTTACCTCTCCACTCCACCAGAGCCTTCTTCTATTGCCTTAGCTGGTTCCTCCTGATACCATACATCACCACACGCCATTCATTTCATACCTTCTCTAGTCCCGTCACATGCACCGATGATAGACCCTTCTCTCTAATATTTACTCTACGGTTCCTGTCCACATCAATCTCAGAGCCATCTTCTCTCCTCCTGTGTCTCCTGTACATCACCCCCAGATGCCATGTTCTACCTCTTGATTCCTCTCCTTGTCCCCGAGCCATGACCAGAGCATCGCTTCTATCTCTTGTCTTGCCCTGTCAATGGGACCAGAGCCATCTTCTATCTTAGTTCCAGGGTCCACTCACCTCGAGCCAGCTTTCTATCTCTAGTTCCCTGCTCCCATCACGGAGCATTGCCATTCTTAGTTCAGTTCATCCCGAGCATTTCTATTTAGTTCCAGTCCTCATGACAGAGTCCATTCTTCTATCTATAGTTCCAGTCCATCACCAGAGCTCAATCTTTATCTTCTCTAGTTCCTTAATTGTCATAGACAAAAGGCCATCTTCTATCCTCTCATAAACTCGCTTCCAGTCCATCACCAGAGCCTTCTTCTAATCTCTAGTTCCGTAGTTCTATGACCAGAGCCATCTTCTATCTCTTGTTCCGGTCCATGACCAGAGCCATCTTCTATCTTCGTTCCTGTCCCATGACCAGAGCCATCTTTCTATCTCCCCAGAGCCCTTGTTCCTAGTCCATGACTGACAGAGCCATCTTCTATTCTGGTCCTGTCCATACCAGAAGCATTCTATCTTGTTCTGTCCAATCACCAGAGCCATCTTCTATCTCTGGTTCCTGTCCATAGACCAGGAAGCCATCTTCTATCTCTTTTGTTCCTGTCCATGACCAGAGCCATCTTCTATCTCTCAGTTCCTGTCCATGACCAGAGCCATCTTCTATCTCTCTTGTTCCTGTCCATGACCAGAGCCATTTCTATCTCTTGTTCCTGTCCATGGACCAGAGCCATCTTCTATCTCTTGTTCCTGTCCATGGGGACCAGAGCCATCTTCTATCTCTTAGTTCCCTGTCCAGTCACCAGAGCATCTTCTATCTCTAGGTTCCAGTCCATCACCAGAGCCATCTTCTATCTCTTGTTCCCCATGACTATTGTCCACTCTTGACCAGACCAGGTCTTCTACTTCTCTCTGTTCCTGTCCATGACCAGAGCCATCTTCCTATCTCTTGTTCCTGTCCATGACCGAGAGCCATCTTCTATCTCTAGTTCCTGTCCATGACCAGTGAGTCATCTTCTATCTCTTGCTTCCCTGTCCATGACCATAGAGCCATCCTTTCTATCCTCTTGTTCCTGTCCATGACCAGATGCCATCTTCTATCTCTTGTTCCTTGTCCATGACCAGAGCCATCTTCTATTCTCTTGTTCCTGTCCATGACTATTGCCATTTTCTATCTCTTGTTCCAGTCCATGACTAGAGCCATCTTCTATCTCTTGTCCTGGCCTCATTGACCAGAGAGCCTACATCTGCTTCACTACTTGTCTGCCTGTTCCCATGTCAACAGTGCCATCTTCTTTTCTCTTGTGCCTGTTCCATGACCCAGAGCCATCTTCTATCTCTTGGTCCTGTTCCATGTCCAGTGCCATCTTACTGCACTCTTGTTCCTATCCATGGAGCCCACCTGAGCCATCTTGGCTAGCAAGCTTGACACGCATGTCCATGGACCAGAGCACATCTTCTATGCTCTGTGTTTCCTGTCCATGACAGCGTCATTTGCGATACTTCAATGAGGTTACCCAGCCTCCATGACAGAAACCTCCCAGTATCATCTTAATGGAGGCTTACCTAGTCACATGGACAACAGAGCCTATCTTCGTATCTCTTAATGCCGGTCCATGACCAGAGCCATCTTTATCTCTTGTTCCTGTCCATGTCCCAGTTTGGATCTTACTTTCTCTTGTTCCCGCTGGATACTTGGTGGACATTAACCCTAAACCCAGATAATGCAGCATAATGTTAGGTTACCAGTCCTTTTACGATACTAACGGAACACTGGAGCCACCTGGTCACGATGGCAGCATGAGCCTGCCACCAACCATTTCATACGCAATCCTGCCAGCTGTGGTTCTTTTGGACACTAATTTGTGTTACTTAATGAGGTGTACCAGCACTTCATACACAACCCTCCCAGTATGGACATAATGAGGTTACCAGCCCCACATACACAACTCTCCAGTATGGACTTAATTGAGGTTACCAAGCATTCACCATACACAACCAATCTCCCAGTCACTATCGACATAATTAGGTGTACCCAGGCACAATACACTAACCTCCCAGTCTCGGACATAATCCTCGAGGTTACCAGCCTCATACAACGGAACCTCCCAGAGATAGACATACATGAAGGTTACCAAGCCTTCATACACAACCTCATTCCAGTTTGACTTAAGGAGGTTACCAACCCACCATACACAACCTCCCCAGTGATGACATAAAGTACGGTTACCCAGCCACATAACACAAACCTCCAGTATTGGGACATATATGCGGAGGTTACCAGCCTCACACTACAACCTCCCAGATAATGAACTTAATTGAGGTTATCCAGCGACATACACAAACCTTCCCAGTATCTGGACCTCACATTAATGAGGTTAAACCACAGGCCACCATACACAAGACCTCCCCAGTATGACATAATGAGGTTACCAGGGCCACATTACCACTCCAACCTCCCCAGTATGACTATAATGAGGTTACCATGCCCCATACAACAAACCTCCCAGTTATGACATATATGAGGTTACCTGACCTCATACACAACCTCCCCAGTATGGACAGTAATGAGGTTTCCTAGCCTCATAACACAACTCGTTCTATCACATGTCGGAGGGGTGCAGTGGGCACATTCTTTCAGTGTGTCATCAGAGGCCCCCCGGCCTCCCCCCCCCCCCCCGCGTAAACAACACGGCAGCAATAAGAATAAGAGGGAAGGGAATAAATTTTGCCCATTGCCACTTTAATATTGTTACCTTTTTCCCCCCCAATATTAATCATCGGATCTATCCCAATAGAGAAACCCTTTTTTATTTTTTGTGATATCCCTGCTTTAGCCTTTCAGGTTGTCCAAGCAACGGCCTCAGACCCGGCACAGGCTATTTATCACTTACAGCCACCAGATTACGGATTTGCCTGCTCAGTTTTTTATTCCTTTATTTTTTTTATATCTCCGGCATTCGCGGTTTGAATTGAAAGGGCAAGAAACCCTTAGCTTCATTTTTATTATTTTTTTCTAATAAAATAGTTAGATGTAATGGGCAATGAACAGAGACATTTTTATGTTCTTTCTCAAAGGGACGATTAGATGAAAAGGACCAATAACTGAGGACATATTTGTCCACCCGCTTGTTCTTGGTATCGCTGTGTGAATCCATCAAACCAAGGTTCCTTTACGTTGGGTTTCCAGGTTGTTAAAATACATGTTGTAAACGGGTTAATTGCTGTAGGGAATACGTGGTAATTAATCATGACTGTTATTATGTGGAGTTACTTTCTGTGACTTCTCCGTAGATTATTTTATTTGTTACGAAACATTGATCCTTGTACCCTTCCTTCTTCCGCATCATTTAAATAAGGGGTTATTGTTCATCAGTTTTCTCAGCAACAATAAAAAAAAAATCAAATGACTAGCAACATGAAGATAATACCAAATTACGTTAATTACTTGACACGAACGATGACCAAAAAACCTTTAGTTCCAGATTAACACGAAAAGAACCAAGGCACTCAGGATTTCGACTGTGTATGTAATTCGTTCATCATTTTCTTTAAATTTTCTATATTTCCTGTTCAATTTACTCGTTATCCATTTTAGAAGATGTAAATCGCGAACAAATTCTGTTACACATGGAAGAAAATTTGTCATGGATAAGCAATTTCAACCTTAACACCAAATTGTGGGACGAATCATTCTGATGTCTAGAACCTTGTAGCAAGTAGGTATTCACCTCTTAAGTATTGTTTCGTGGAGATTGTTCTCTTCCCCTTCCCTTCCTTACCTTCCAAGCACTCTCCATACCCCCCACCCCTTCTCCCTCAGAAATCAGCCAACAAAAAAAAAATATTTTACATGGCTAGTTTTCAAGGTTTTAAGCAAGTGTTTACGGTGTGTCGTAGATTTCAGATAGGTGACATTGTAAGGACTAGTTTCGGTCCGCTTCTGAATAGGTTTGACATAGGTGGATCAGACTCAGTGAGCAGTTAGTCGAAAGGTAATAGAATTTCTCCAGACACTACGATTGAGAATGACTAGATGTTGATATAGTGGCTGTCTCTGAAAGCGAAAAGAATTCTTCTCTCTCTCCTCTCAACCTAACTCTTCTTAAACAGTTGTTACAGCGATCAGACAGGCGATCTCTTAATCCCCACTATACATAATACCGGATTCATTTTCTAACACACTCACACGAGCACGCTCATAAAAACAATAGAGACCAATGGAACAGACAGGTAAACGCACAGGACGTGGAAAAACCTATAACAATGAATAATATAATAATTATCTACGAAACTGAGCTGAACAAAATACCCACGGTATTTATTAAGTTCAAAGAGCGATTTGTTATTCTTGAGTACAGCGAGAACAGAATAGGAAATCGGCTCTCGCGCTGACATAGCATCAAAATGTAAAGTACGATCAAGGGAAAAGTTACAGAGATGTACACGAACCTACTCCAGCAAGGAACTGCAGGTCCTGTTTGCCCCAATTAAGTCATAAAAAAAATACAAGGAACTTGTTGCAAGGATGATATCATGCCCCCTAGTCTATAGTGTAAACTTAGTTTAGGCCCGGACCTTCGTTAGAGAACCTTGATGATGGCGCCAGCCGTCACAGAGATACACATAGCGGCTCTGAGTCTTAGTGTTTTGTCTTTCTGTTTTACTCTACGCTAATCTATATGCCACAGAGAGTTTGAAAAAAATTGATGTAACCTAAGACTTAATAATAAAAAACACAAGAGAATCGCTATAGCACTTAGCCATCAAAAAATTATTGCAGATTCGGGAAAAAAATTAATTAGGACAGCAAAACAGGTGTCAAAGACTATAATATAGTGAAAAGATAATCACTCTGACATCCAGCGTACACTCATTCACTTTCCGCATTGGCTTTCATTTCCGGCCATTCAGCGTATCCTCACGTCTTTGCTCCGCTGTCCCTGGAACATCGATTTGAATTTTAGATTTATCCACAACAGACCTTCAAAAAAGAAAATGGACAGTCTTCTGCCAATGAAGTCCCCCAGTTCCAAAAGACGATAATTAAACTCAAGAGTCTAAGGGAACACGAACTAACTTGGTGTATGCAAATTTGATTCAAATGTCTTGAGCCTCTAATAAGTCTCTACCTAAACACCTCTTATTCCAGGGCGCGGGATTAGCAGAAGACACAATAGTGTCAAATTGCACGTAAGGTTTCTAAAAAAAGAAAGGAACTGAATGAATGTCAGGTCGGGTGCCTTCCAAATCACTATAGGATTCACTCTTTAGTCACACCCAGATTTGTGTCCACAAGATATAATCTAGTCGCGGAAATGGATTGTTAAGAAATATTTCAACTGCCACCACAGGTGCAGCAAAATTATATAGATGTTCTAGGTAAGAAATTAAGTGCTGGCTCCCAAGGTCGCAGTATTTATTCCTTACAGTCTCTTGAAAAAGCGACGTTATAGGGATATTAGTATTTCTGTGTCTAAACTTGCACTCGATGTTCAAGATCAAGTGTTTAGCTTGAGAAAACCCACGTGGTTACGCAAACAATAAGGTACTGTCATATTTCTTCACAAAGTGATGGGAAACTACTACGTAGATGTGCTGGTGTAAGTTAGGGGTCACCCTAACCCAAAACACTTTCACTGTGTGTGGAGGAAAAATAACACATATAATATAATAAACAGAATCTGGGCACCTACGGTTATGACACAAACTTACATTTAAAACTTGGCAAGCAGATGTATGCTTTGCTTATCATACCCATTTAATACTTCCCGTGACGTTCAAGTTATATATTAAAAATCATCATTGCAATCAATCCTCATAAATTAGGAACGCAGCGTGCGTATTCCGTCACCATTACATGAAAGGCTTCTCACGATTCTAGAGTTCTATACGTTATGTATTTTAGAAAAAAATTACACTACGACTGAGAATTAGCAGTTAAATTAAATTGTATAAATAGCTACAAGTTGCCTCGTTATATTAGCTAGAATTTATTTTTAATTTTACTTACTGCTTTCCACTGAGAATGCTTCCCTAGAAAGAATAATATATATATGCACCGCTACTCGACTTTATATTCTTCATTCCTGAGCATAATAGAAATAGATCTAGTAAATGAGAGGTTAAGCGATTTAATACACTTTAAACACTCAACAAAATCTACTATATCTATCATATTTAAATTACCTTCAAAAGAATTACAGGTCACAAGAATAAGTTAGCAGGTAGTCCCGTCAACAACTTAAGAATAAAATGCTGTAAATTATTCTGGAAGTCTAGAAGTTCGCGACACACAATTGCCTCTGAAAGCAATAAAAAAAAACATGAGATTCTTTCACCCCGCTTCAGACACGGTCTACTTCTCGTTTTCTCAGAGCAATCGACACCGACCATGCTACATGTGTAAAGGAGAATGCTTCATGCAGTTGCTGAGTAATGACAATTTTTAAGAGTTGTCAAACACTTGGCAGGCCAGGATATCTATAAACCAATACAAGACAAAATGGGCCCCCACCAACTTAGCTTACGCCAAAGCTGAAATTATCATCTCGCCTCTTACTCCCAACAGTTAACAGTCCGGCTTCAGACGCTGTGTCTGTAAACTGTCAGCTCATTTCTTTACTGACGGGCACGATGTACCGCGTGTCAGTTTCAAAATCCACAAGACAGCCTGACTCATTTCAGGGAGGACAGTTTTCCACTACTCAGCTGACTCATGGCCCAAGTGAGCGCCGTCGTTCTGTCTGGGATTTTCCAGACCAAAGGTCTGTACTACTGACCTCGGTGCAGTTGTTACAAAGTAACCTCCACACCTTCACAAGGGTCCTATGCACAGAGAAGAAGCATCCGCGCGCTCGGTGGAATGTAGACGGAATGTGCTACGCTCATATTGTTTCTGCGAAACCGCACATTACTCTACGCCTTTCGAACGACCTGCTCAGCCCGGACCATCCTACGTAATACTCGTCTCCTCTAGCGCTCGAATCCTCCGTTTTGAGAAAGAAAATAGGTAAGTTTGCACGAAATATATATGAGAGAGTTTATATAATTCGCACTCAAGAAACTCGAATGATGTGAAGAAATACACAGGAAAAAAACAGACAGAGGATTATTAAAGACAAGAGAGTTTATGTCGAAAGAATATATGCGATGAAGATTGTAAGCGAAAATTATAATGACTATTAACCCTACGTGAACTCAAGAGAGCCTCACTCCCTACCTTCTATAGATGATGATGCACTCATGTCTACGTTTTGGCACGTTTAATTTTCACTGATTAATCCGTAGCCTTCGGGGCCCTATGTCTGTCCTCCTTCCCCATCTTCAATATTCACCACTCCATCTCTGTCCACCCACCCCGCTTATTTCCTACTACCAAATGTCACAACACTCCTCAAAGTTTCTTACCCCCCGGAATGTCTCCCATGGGCAGCGCTTGAAACGTAGCGTCTCGCCGAAGACTCATTCTCCACATTTTTGAATATGCCATTTTCCTGTGATTTGCCCCGTGAGAATATCCCTGCCAACATATTATCATAAACTATCGTACAGTTTTGGCCTCGATCGTCAGGGAGTGATTGGTGGTGAAGGTTGGACAGAATTGGTTTTGTTCCAAGTAATCTACTTTTAATCCCAAGATTTAAATGGGAAAAACCTTCTCGCTTTCACCTCCACCCCTTTCCAATAGAAGATCTGGTAAGTTAGCCTTCGAAAATCTTTTTCAGGACGGTAACGGCCCTTGCCACTTCTACCTGATTCTTCAGTGGTTCGGTCTCAAGTAGGGAGCTAACACCAAAAACCATTTCTTCTCCCATGCCTTCACCAGTTACCTGCTCTCTTGACGCCGACTTTTCCTGTATCGAGTGTATAGCAGTGCATTTGCCCCCCCCGCGTAGCATCGCTCTTAAGTTAGTCGTTGACTAGGTCCCACCCTAGTTTCAAACGCCTTTTCTTTAAAAACCGGGGAGTGGGGGGACAAAATATTTACTTGCTGAGGAGAAATGTCTCATCTACCGCTTACTCTTCGTCTGTCAGAGAATGAAGTACAGGCTTCATGGTCGGTCCCACTTTACATATGGGTCTGCCATCCATAAAGAGTGTAGCTGGCTGGAAATCATGTGGAAGTCATGAGGAGAATTCGTGTATCCAAATAATGCCTGCAGGAAAACAGAGATCCAATCTTCAGTTTCACTTAGTCGCCTAGCCCTTACCTTAAGCATCAGTGGTGACTCCGGTTTTTCCAATTTTTTAGCACGTTCCCGAGGCCCATTTCCGGCCGGAGTACTATGGCTTCTGTGCTGGAGTGTTGGAGTCTCAAGTATCTTAACGATCTCATCCATCAAAAGGTTTCGGTATGGAGATCCATTAGATCCGCTCAACACTGCTCATCGGGCCAATATCCCATCGACGTGAAAATCTGCACTGAGGGCTTCTGTCGACAATGTTGACTTGGCATCTTTGCATCGCTATTACCGCGCGGGATAGCCTCTCCTGCCCATCTAAGTGCACTGTATACGTCTATAGTGGTGTCCAGGATGACCCTCCCGCGTTCCTTCTTTTCAGTACCACTTCGAACAGAGACCCTAAAAATTGTACGTATCAACAAACCCCGTTCGAATGGTGTGTCTCCCTTTATTGGCACATTTCACCCACATATGTGGATGTGGGGTCGCCACGTTGCCCTATGGGTGGAACTCCTCACACACGTTCGGCACTGGGCACAAGGAATATTGACCATTCTGTATAGATATCAGTCATTCACCAAACTCCTGCTCCAACCACTCAATAATGAGTGGTTATACGTTTAGTTTGTGGCCGTTCTGACCCACTGTCCGCTAAAGGGGAGAGAGTGGCAACACGCACAATTTTCTAGGATTTGGCTTATGTACTGTTTCTCTGGTACTAGGAGACTGGTTGTCAACCTTGGTCAGGGCTTGCCCGTTTCTCTCGATCAAAGTATCGCCATCCATCAGAGACAAAATCACTGCTCCCGCTGCCTTAGTTTGGGTTCACTTAGCACGCATGGGCAGTTTCATAACACGCACAGGGTGCCACCAAAAGTCGCGGTACCTTGTATTGCGCTTCTATAAGTCCACCATAGGTTAACAATATTTTAGGCGCACCAGGTCTCCACCGTTACCACAACTATATTCGGATCTGTGCCTCCCCATCTTTGTATAGTTACTGCGCCAACAATCGAGCTTCCTTCCCTGGCTTACCCAATACCCACACCGCGATATCTCCCAGCCAACGTATCGATACCACCATGGGTTAGACATGGTACGTCTATAGCCCATCAATCAGATGCACACTTTCAGATCACCGCCCTCTGACAAATACGTCTGAGTGTATCCTCCTCACCGCATATCGCGATGGGAAGCGCTGTAGGTAGCTCTCCACTATCTTACGAACTCCTCACAAAAGTTTTTGACCGGTCTCATCCATGTCTCATTGACCAATCCTTTCCAACCCCCGTATCACCACCGCGCCACCAATAATTCTCAGGGATATTAACCAGGTTTCTTACGCAATACAAATGCAAGGTCGACCCTAAGACATCAGCATCCGTAGTCAAATAACGCTCAACGAAAGTTCTCCGAGAAATCCGTATCTCAAAGTACCAATACCTCGCGCTTCAGAGGTCGTCATACCCAAGAAGGTTGACAATCGCCCTACGTCATATTAACTTCGCTTCGCATAGAGACATGTCAATACACTCCCACCAAGGCCATTATCCGATGCCGTTTTCTAGGCTCGGAGCAGTACCCAATACCCTCCCTGTAGCACTCACGTGTCTAAAGATTCCACAATGTCCTCTCAGTGCACCTCACAGGGGGTTTCTACCCTCTTTGCCACCTCTATGTCCTTCATCTGGCCCTTCGATGGCCATGTGATGGGTCGGGGTTGCGGTGTTGATCAGATGTTTGGGGTGGTAATGGCGGTACTTCTTGTCTTGTAGAACTCTTCGGATTTTTCTGCAGTAGACGGGGGGTTTTGAGGTCCAGTTACTCCTCTGTGGTTAAACCTACCACTGATTCGCAGCTCACACTGCGTATATCGGTTGGATTTCTAGGAAATTATTTCTTTCTTCCACGACAAAAATGCTCTCCTCTGTCGGTTTCGCTTTGTGGACCGGTAAGTTTCAGTCAAAGCGTACCAAGATGTGCCATTACAAGCTTCTCAGACTTTTCCTCGCAAAATGTCTTCTTAAAGAGTTTCTCTTCTGCCCTTCCCACTACGGCCTCGCACTTCAGCCGAGAAATTTCCCCACGCGGACATTACCATCCTACGACAGATCAATCTTCAGCTGTCATCATCTTCACTTTGTTTCACGTCTCAGAATAACACAAGTGTCCTCAAGGTACCTCATAGGTAGAGGGGAGCTCGCGGAAAGCCTCAACGGCACTTTGTTAGATATCCACTTCGAAGTACGAGATGATGAACTGGTGAAAAGTTCAAGAATTCTCTTTGCGGCTGTATGCGAAAACAGTTGCAAAAACTTGCACGAGCGCTCTTATTTCAAAGCGCTCCAGTAACGCTTTCTCTCAAGATACTACATCAGGCCTAGTTCGTCCTTGTTTGACTCAATTATCTTTCTCCCAAAGCCATTTTGAAATAAACTTCCATACCAGCACGAGATCCCTTTTAGAGGCGCCATGGCGCAAAGTTGTTCATATTTCACCATACAGCGACCTCTCTCTAACACCGCTAACAACAGGTATGCAATTTTCTACAATATCTTTTCATAGAACACTGTTGTCTATACTCTTCTCCACTTTTGGACTAGGTAAAAGATTTCAAGAAGTGAAAAGATTATTAGCAAATTAGTTGAATAGAGAAGTGATGTGTTAGACAGGGTCAGTTAATTGGCAAGATAAGAGGAGAAGACATCTCTCCCAATTGCTGGTAGGGTAGAGGCAGCAACCTCCACGACTTTACGAAACTCTTAGAACCGTTTTAATAGCTCGCCAACTTCCCGGGCCTGTCACTCTGTATCACACCTCATACCTCTTCTCAATGCTGTCACTCATCCTCTCTTCTCCTGGATGTTCATCTCAGCCGTCCGTCGCTTCAATTCCCCTCGTGCTGTCTGTCTGCTGTATCCTTCTTCTGTCTCCTCATGCTGCATGTCTCGGCGAATTTCTATTGTTCCCTCGTCCACTTTTATCTTCTGCTGTAATAGACTCGGTACTGCTTCTTCTTTCCTCTCCGCTCATCAATATCCTTCAAGTTTCGTCCTGACACAAAGCTATTCGATTTTCGTCTCCGTCATAAACTTCTTGTACTCCGCTTCGTCCTCTTGTAGAGATAAGCTGTTAAGCTTTGCTCTCTCGGCCATATGTGGGTCATGTGACTGAGACTATTGGACGTAATAGATAACACATAGCGAGATAAAAAAGGATATCACTTGGTTCCTATCCACATACGAGAAAAAAAAATTACCAAAAATCAGAAGAGATAGGAACCAATATATTTAATCCATAGGGATTACCACTCCTCTCCAAAATAAAATTAACTATCCGCTGCTGTATTATCTCGGGCGCCAATAAAGCATCAATGCAAAAACACGACTACTGCAAACTAAATGTTAGTTGTATGATTACAATACTACTTCCAACAATCCACAAAAAGATAAGTTGCATATCAAGTGGAGAAAAAGCTCCAAAAGAATATTGCGCAGAATAAAATTAAGAGAAAAATAATCTCTCGCTTTATTTTAAAAATCCTTCTCACTATAGTTCGCTCCTGAAGTCAAGATTTCCGGCGTGTAATGGGAGGGACATGTTACATTGGAACAAAAACGTCCGGAAACACATACTCCTTAACATTAGTTCAAAAGACGTTGCTCTGCCTCAGTACCTCAGTGCAAATGTCTCCTATTTACCACTTCACACCACTCTGTTACCCCTGATTTTGCCCACACCCCAGCTCACATTTAGTATTACAATCATGCTCAGTCTAAAATTAAATCCCGACAAAAAATCAACCTCTAATAACAAAAATGGCATTATCATTATTCAAATGAAGCTTGCGAAAAAACAACACATTATCTATGTTTGTGTGGTCAGTCACGCCCGTAAAACAGATCGCTTGTCTAACGGGTGGTAATTAATTTTTAAATGATCACACAGCTCAACAAAGCAATCACACTCTTTCATCCTAAATTATTCCAGTAATAAAGTAATCTAAAAATCACAATAATCAGATAGGACGAGGTCCACGCTTGTCGTATCGTCTTCCTACTTCTTCAAGTGCAAAGACCGGTAAACCGAGTCCCCCATTTGTCGCTAGTATTACTTTCCGCATGCGAAGAATTCAGGACTAGGACCATCCTGGTCCCTTCTGAATAGGTTAGCAATTAGGTGAATAGACCTCAGTAGCAGGTTAGTGAAACGTACCATAGAATTTCCACTACAACGTCAGAGGATGATTAGTTTGACTATAGCATGGCTGTCCTTGAAAGCGAAAAGAAATTCCTTCTCTCCCTCACCTTTTCTTCTACAACAGTTTGATTACCCAGCGTCTAGGACAGATACATCCCAATACTTACAACTACTTACGTAATATTTCTAATACAACTCTCAAGGCAACGCACTCTTATCGTCGACCGAAAGGTTAATCAACTCACTGACGTCGAGCCGTGTGGAAACAAACCCTATAACAATGATGATAATACTATATCTATCCTAGAGACGAGCTGACACAAACACGTTATTAACAGTTACTCAAGGAGCGACCTTTTTTTATATCACGCGAAAAATCGGCCTCTCACAAATCAAAGAAAGTTACATCAAGGGGAAAATAGACAAATATACACATAGTCATGAAAAAAAATCACAGGAAATGTTTGCAACGGATGCATAAACCACGTTATAGTTTTAGAAACTCTAGGTTTAGCCGGCCCGTTATAGTAGAACCAGATATGATGGGCGCCAGGAGTCCAGCATAATTAGGGTTTGACGTACTTAGAGTTTTTTCTTTGTTTTTATCTCGTATTTATATATGCACTCAGAGGGTCTGAAAACATCTGCACCTTTAACTCCATAGACATAAAAAAAATCAGACAAGCAACCTACTCAAGACCTTCAGCTCAACAAATACTATAGCACAGATCTGGAAAATAAAAATTAGGACAGCCCACATCAGGTGAGTGGTCCCAAATGATCCATAATAGTGAAAATATCACACCTCAGACAGCTCAGCGTACACTCATTCATTCCGCCATGCGCTTCTCATTCAGGATATTCACCGACTCTTCCTCGCTGCCTCCTCTGGAACACACAATTGCATTTTAAGACTATTTCACCACGACTCAAAAAGACCAAATGGCAAAGGTCATTCTGCCAAGACGTCCACCAAGTTACCAAAAACAAAGTGACGTAAGATTAAATCGGAGTTCTCAGGGAATAGGATATCTCTAACTTGGGTTAATGAAAATAATTTGTTCAAAGTGCTCTAGATTTAAGGTCCACTAAACACTCTATTTTGCCAGGCGCCGGGACCGGGAGTTAGCACAGACGCACGCACGGTGTCAATAAGCGTAGGTTTCTAACAAAAATTGTATGAATGTTCAGGTTCGACGGGTGTCTTCCGCCTCACTGTTATAGGATCTCACAATTTAGTCCCCATACTATACCACAACCACTAGATTTTGATCACACAAGACTAATAATCTTAGTCGGGAAATTGATTGTAGAATATATATTCGCACGCCACCCAGGAACGCAACATTATATTGAGTTTCTAGAAGAACATTAAGTGCTGGCTCAAGGTCCAGTATTTTTCCTGTCTAACTTGCACCGTCAGATCAGTGTTACTTGAGAAAACCCACGTGGTTCAAAATAAGGACTGTCTATTTCTTCACAAGTATGGAAACTACTACTAGGTGCTGGTAAAGTTAGGGTCACCCCAAAACTTTCACTGTGTGGAGGAAAAATAACACATATAATATAATAAACAGATTCTGAACTGGTTATAACTTACATTTAAACTTGCAAGCAGAGAGCTTTGCTTATCATTTAAACTTCCCGTGACGTAAGTTATATTTAAAAATCAGCCTTCCTCATAAATTAGCAACACGTGCGTATACCGTCATCATTCATGAGGCTCGACTCTAGAGATAATACGTTAGTTTAGAAAAATACACTCGACTGAGTATTAGCAGTTAAATTAAATTTATAAATAGCTACAATTGCCGTTGTAAGCTAGAAATTTTAATTTTATTCTGCTTTCCACTGAATGCTTCCCTAGAAAATATAATAGCCTACCACTTTATTTCTCTTCTGCGCTAAAGAAATAGATTAAAATGAATTAAGCGATTTAACACTTTAACACTCACAAAATCTATATATCTATCATATTAATTACCTCAACCACAGAATTACAGGTAGTCGCACAACTTAAGAATAAAAATGCTGAAAATATTTCTGGAAGTCTAGAAGTTCGACAAATTGCCGAAACAAACTGAGATCTTCGCTAACAGCTATTCTGTTTTCGAGCGACCTATCTACTGTGGAGTCTATGAGCGAGAATGAAATTAAAGTTTCAAACTTGGCCAATATCTTAAAAATCAGACAAAGGGCCCAAACTTACTTCGCCAAGCGAAATTATCTCCCCTACTCCCAACATTTACGTCCGCTTAACGCGTGTCGTAACTGTCACCTACTGACCACGATGTACGCGTGTCAGTTTCAAATCCCAGACAGCCTGACTCCATTTCAGGGCAGTTTTCACACTACAGCTGACCATGGCCCAAGTGAGCGCCGTGTCAGTTTGGGATTTTCCAGCCAAATGTCTGGATACTGACCGGTGCAGATGTAAAGTATCACACCTCACCGGGACTAATGCCGAGAAGAAGCTCGCGCGCTCGGTGAGAATGTAGACGATTTGCTACGTCCTATGTTCAGCGAACCGACTTATCACGCCTTCTGACGCCCTGCAGCCCTGACATCTACGTAATATCGTCCTAGCGCGATTCTCAGTTTTGAGAAAGAAACAGGTAAAGTTTGCGAATTATATGAGAATAATATTCGCAAAACGAATGGATGAAAAATACACAGGAAAAAAAAAGTACAGAGATATTAAAAGAGAGAGTTTATGTGAAAGAATAGGAAGAAGATGTAGGAAATTAAATGACTATAAACCCTACGTGACAGGGGGATTCCCCGGGAAAACATTCCCTTTTACCCGTCACGATATAATGTTCTTTTTTCTTGAGGAATTTCATGGATGATTATCTATATGCAGGATTAACGCATAGAATCAAGCTATCATTTACCAACCTCATCTTGATTAGAAAGGACACAATCCGTGAGTGATTCAGTTCACATTAGAACAGCGCTTATGCTTGTTAACCTTCATCGCCGACAATCTCCCACAGTGGAATTAATCTAGTTATTGATGACGCCACTCGAAAATTTTCTACACGGATCCATTCTCTTGAAGATGTTCCAATAGTTGCATATGACCCTTTAGTAGAAAATCCCATGTAGAATCACTTCAGCCACAATTGTGGATTCTTCTTATCAGTCCCATGCCCATCTTGCTTCTTGATTTCTCGTTGTTTAGACTGTTAACAATTGTACTTCACTGTCTCTATGACGCAGCACCTTTTACTACTGTATCTCGGCTTGTAGCGCTGAGAGTATCCTTTTTCTGACAGACCAATAACTGAAACATTTTTATATTATTCTTTAAAAACAATTGATGAAAGGGAAATAACTGAGACATTTTTATATTTTTCTTAAAAGACGGTTGATCTTCTTCTTCTTCTTCTTCTTCTTCTTCTTCTTCTTCTTCTTCTTCTTCTTGTCGTTCGCTGTCTAGTAATGTCTACACAAGAAGTCCGGTTCTCTGGATGTATGTTGCTGTGGTTGAAAGTTCGTCAAGACTCCCAAACAGCTTTGTGTGGATGTGCGTCTCTGTGGGCCAATGTTCAGTCCGCAATTGACTATGCATGTGGCAGTCTTGCAGGATATGTTCGGCTGTCTGTGCTACCTGTCCACACGCGCATAGGAGTGATGAGACCAATCTCAGTCTGGAATATTTTGTTCAAACTACTCTGCTGAAGTACAGGCCTTAAACATTGCTGCAGGATGAATAAGACAATAACCCAATGTCAGCAGGTTGTATTCCTTACCGATGCAATGATATATCAGTTCTGCAAGCTCTCAAGAGTGATAAACTGCCAGAGTTAAAAAAAAAAAAAAAAAAGCCCTATGCGAAGTAAATATCAAAAGAAGGTAGTGCTACAGTGGATACCATCACACTGTGGCATATCAAGAAATGAGAGAACAGATACGTTAGCAAAAGAGGGAGCAACACGGGAACAAAAAAAGACGGCTGATGAAATAAGTTATAATCCAGTAAAGTAGATTTTGCTCCATGTATGTCCCGCGGTTCTCTTATGATACACAGACAGAATAGGACTAAATCTACCTCAGGCATGTCGTACCAGGCGACTAATATGAGATTGTTCATGAGGCTGGCAACCTGGTCATTTGAAACAATTAACATAAAATACCACTGCAGCATCATGTGAATAGTTGGTACAATACTTCACAAGGGACGACATGAACAATGATGACTATGATGAGAGTAGATATACAACATCCTCATTTCCTTCCTCCCCTCCTTATGGATCATGGAGCCAGCCTCTGCTACAGTTATCCGATTGTCTATAGCCTGCAACTATGTATTCATATACTCTAGCAGTTTATGAAGCAGTCTGGTTTAAATGATGAAAGTGCCAGCTATCTCAAATTAGTTGTCTCTGACGACATTCCTGAGCCAGCAATAGTCCTGGTATGTCTTTGTCTCCATAGAAACCGCCAAGAACTACACGCGGCAACGTAAAATTATTCATGATCAATCGCAAGGAACAAAATAGGAACGGAAACAATGGCAGGAAATAAATGTCATAAAAACTGGCCTAGTTCGAACAGAGAAGGTCAGTTTCTGTGAAAATATGGCAGTATTTTTGTGTGTTAATGCTTAAAAGTTTTCTCTCACAGATATTTTTGTATTTTTAACCCAGATTCTAAAATGAATGGCAGTTCCATATTTATTGATGTTTTGAAACAATCAGTGAACATATATTTCCGACAAAATATATATACTGTATATTTATATTATATACGTTCTTCCTTCTCTTATTATTGTTCTTCTGAGTGTTTCTTTTGGTCTTCCTTTTTTCCGCTTACCCTCAGGAACCCAAGTGAGCGCCAGTAGTGGTATTCTGTTGTTTTGCATTCGTAGGACATGACCGATATATGACCATCGTCTTTTCCTTATATAGTCGGAGACATATTTCTGCCTTAGAGTCTTCTCTTATTTGTCGATTAGTCTTGAATTCTTTCCAACTGATGTTCATGAGTTTTCTAAGACATTTGTTCTCGAATGTATTCAGCTTGTTCTCCAATGATTTTGTTATTTTCCAACTCTCACAGCCGTATGTTAACACTGAGATAACATTTGAATTAAACAGACGAAGCTTGGTATGTATATTCAATGATCGTAATTTCCAAATGTTAGATAATCTATTGAAGGCGCTAGCTGCCAAAGCAATTCTAGTATGGATTTTTCTTGTTGTGTCACCATCCTGAGTCATTTTACTGCCTAAATAATTGAAACTTTCAACTTTCTGTAGTTTTTTCCCCGTTCAAGATGATATCAAAGGTCTCGTTAGAAAAGTTCATAGCTTTAGTTTTAGAGGCATTTATTTGGAGACCTATTTTAACCGAGAGATGACACAATTATTTATTGCTTCTTGGGATTGTCTTGGTGTTGAACTTAAGAATGCTACATCATCTGCGAAATCCAGGTCCCCCAGGAATTTTCCATTTGTCCATTTTATACCCAATTGTTCATTGTGGGTATAGTTTCTCATAACCCAATCACTAGCTATTCCAAAAAGTAGTGGTGACATAATACAGCCTTGTTTCACCCCTGTTTCTACTGTAAACCATTCTGTATTCCCTTTATTTGTTCTAACACAACATCTTGCATTGTCATATAGCGCTTTGATTATATTCACATATTTTGTTGGAAAACCATAGATTGTAAGTATCTTCCACATTGATGGGCGGTGTAGACTATCAAAGGCTTTTTGAAAATCGACGAAGGTGATAATAAGTGGCGATTGCCTTTCCACTGATTCTTCTATAATTGTTCTTAGTGTGAATATTTGATCAATACATGATCGTTTCGGCCTGAAACCCGCTTGTTCTTCTCTGATCTTTTCGTCAGCATGCAATTTAAGTCTTTCTAACATCATGCAACATAATAATTTTCCAGGTACTGATAATAGAGATATACCACGCCAGTTATTACAGTCTGATAGCTCACCTTTCTTCGGTAACTTTACAATAATACTGTCTTTCCATTGTTGTGGTGGTTGTTCTTCTCTCCATACTTCATTTATAATATCTAAAATTCTCAAGAGGTTGTTGTCATTAACTGCTTTAATCATTTCCCCTGAAATTTCGTCAACTCCCGCAGCTTTAAAATTTTTTAATCTTTTAACGGCTTGTTTGATCTCGTCCAGCGTGAATTCATCGCAAGTTATTGGCAAGGTGGTTGTGGATGTTTCATTATTAAAATCAGGTGTTACTGTTGGTGGTGGTCTGTTTAGCACCTCCATGAAGTGCTCAGCCCATCTCTTCATTTGTTCTTTTTCTGTTGTATTGAATTCCCTAATTTACCTTTAACAGGTGTTTCCATAGCAGTAGGCTGGTGACATAGTTGTTTTGTAATTTGATAAAGGCACCTACTATTACCAGTTCTTGCAGCATTTTCAGCTTCTACGGCCAGTTCATTGATTGATGAAAATGTCTTTTATCTCTTCGAGTTTTTGTCTTCACTTCTTTATTTAACAAGTTATAAGTTAGTTTGCAAGATTCAACTGCATTATGTGTACTTGCCGCTAGTAGTTTAAGTTTTGCTGTTTTCCTTTCTTGTATTTTATCCCAAGTATCTTCTCTCATCCATTTTTTTTTTTATGTACTAGGTATCCGGTGGTCGCTACAGCTGCTTCTGTCATTGCTGTTCTCAGTTGTTCCCATTTAGTATCGATTGTCTTGGTGGTGATATCGTTGTCAATTTTGCCTAAAGCATCGAAATAGTTGTTCATTTTGAGACATTATATTCCTTCTTTATATCATTTGATTGCAGTCTGTGTACATCTATTCTTCTATTTTTATTCGGTTGGTATAACTTCTTCAGTTTAATTCTCATTTTAGCTATGCAGAGGTTATGATCGCTTCCGATCTCTGCACCTCTGTATGCTCTGACGTCTTGAACTGATGAGCGAAATTTAGCGCTTATGCAGAAGTGATCTATCTGGTTCTTAGTTCTGCCATCAGGTGAATTCCATGTTATCTTGTGGATATTCTTATGTGGAAAGATGGTGTCTGCCACAACGAGGTTTGATATTTCACAAAGTTCTAGAAGTCTTTCGCCATTTTGATTCAAACAGCCTATGCCATGAGTACCGAGATATCTTTGTACTCCATCGTTGTTGTCACCTACTTTGGCGTAAAAATCACCCATGACTGCTATTATGTCATGCTTGGGTATTGTGTTGATGGTACTTAGAAGTGCTTCATAGAAGTCATCTTTTGTGGTATCAAGAGCGTCGTTAGTTGGTGCATAACATTGTACAATTGAGAGCTTGAAAAAATCGTGTCTGAAATCTAGCTAATATTAGCCTCTCATTGATAGGTACCCAGCTGATAAGCGATGCTGCTGCTTTCTGTGTCATTAGGATGGCTACTCCCTCTGTGTGACGATTATCATTACTACCAGAGTATATAATTTTGCTTTTTTTCTTCTGAAATATATTTTATGCCCTTCCCCGTCCATCTACACTCGCTGACACCCAATAAGTCCAACTTATAATTATCCCATTTCTTTAATTACTTCTTCCAATTTTCCGTCTTGATACATAGTTCTTACATTCCAGTATCCAATTTTAGAAATCTCCTTAGCCCCCAAGATATTAGAGTGAGTCATGTTTACTGTCGAGCCTGGTTCTGTTTCGGTAACAATAGCTTGTTTTACGATAGTGAATTGTTAACTCACTGATCAACCCTCCGATCCAACCGACCGATTCGAGGGTTTCGAGGTCAGTTATAGGAAAATATCTACACCACTAGATACTCTGGTGTATCTTTTATTCTATAATTTAACATAACATGGTGATATCCATCGAAATATACACATTCCTGATGTTTTTCTTTCGGCGTCTAAGGTGAGAAACGAATTTCACCTCCATCTTGGAAGGGTATATATATATACACTCGTATAATTGTAATAAAATTCGCTAAAGATGATTTTGAAGTGCATTACGTCTTCTTTGCAACAAATAAGTTTGTGTTTTAGATTGTGTAGAGTGTGGGCGTGCGTCCGATTGATAGAGTGGTTACAGCGCTGGTCTCTCACGGCACAGGTACTGGTTCGAAACATGATGGCGTCCCGCTCCAGTCTACCAAGCTGTAAATGGGTACATCACTCTGCTCTTAAGCTAGGGAAGGAAAAGGCAGCGAGGGAGAAAACTGCTCACCTCACTTCTCGACAATGGACTTAGTAAAGTGGTGAAGTCTCTAACATTTAACTCCCCTTAACGTTACCAAGAGAGACAGAATGAGAAATGATGACATCCCAAAAAATTGGGACAACATTAACTGCATCGTTAACTATTAAGAGACTGAAAATTAAGTGGTTTGACTATCTCATGAGAATTGAGCCCGATAAATTACCATTATGTGCCTACAAAAGCAGAAGATTGGTTTCAGAGCTTACTTACTTAGTCGTTCCCCTTCTACCGTGAGGTGTAGAGGTTTGGAAGAGAGAGCGCCAGACCATTCTATCAGCTGTCTTCTTCCTGGCCTGGTTCCATTCTAGTCCTCGGTCCTTCAAAGATTGTCTAATGTTGTCCTCCCAGCGGACTCTGGGTCGTCCTGGAGGTCTGGATCCCTGGCTCTTTGTTTCCCATGCTTGTCGTGGTAGCCGATCTTCTCCCATTCTGCAGACATGGCCAAACCATCTTAGTTGGGACTGTTCTATTTGGGTCTGCAGCGGATGGGATTTTAGGCCTTGACGGATCGTCTGGTTGCGGACCATGTCTCTTCTTGTTACTTCAACCACTTTCCTCAGATACCTCATTTCTGAGGTTTGGATCTGGCTTTTGTGGGTTGTAGTCATTGCCCACGACTCGCATCCATATGTCAAGACTGGGACATAGGTGGAGCGGTATACAGCCATCTTCGTTTTCTTACCAACCTCTTTCTTGCTGAGGAATCCACGATTTATGGCCTGAAAAAGTCTCCCAGCCGCTGCTTTTCGAGTGGCCAACTCTTCTTTGATGCCTCCCTTTCGGTCTATAATAGCTCCGAGATATTTAAAGTGGTGACCTGCTCCAGGACCTGTTCTCCCAACTTAATCTGATGTTTTCTTTCTTCTCGTGATATCACCATGGATTTTGTTTTAGAGCTGCTTATGACCATCCCTCTCTTCTCCAGCTCTTCCTTCCAGACTTGCAGGTTGGATTGGAGATGTGCCTCTGATTTAGCAATCAGGGCAACATCATCAGCAAATGCCAGCTCCGAAATATAGACCTGTCTCATCTTCCAGTACCCCACTGAATACTTTCTTGTTCTCTCCTTACATGCCTTGATGACATCGTCCATAAGGAGTATGAAGAGGTAAGGTGATAGGATATCACCTTGTCTTACACCAGTGGTGGTCCTGAACTCTTCTGACTTATGGTTTGCTGTCCTCACATAATTTCTGCAAGACTTGTAGAAGCTCTGTATAGCATGAATCAGAGGTGCTGGAATATTCTTCCTTGCCAAACAGTCCCAAAGTTTGCTCCAGGGGACCCTGTCAAACGCCTTTTCCAGATCTATGAAACAAAGATGGATCTCACTCTTATACTCAAGGGCCTTTTCACTCAGCTGTCTGAGTGTGAAGATTAGGTCTTGAGTACTTCGGTTTGCTCGGAATCCGCACTGGACCTCATCCAATTGTGGCTCAGCTAGGCGTCGGAGTCTCTGCTCTAGGATTCTAGAGTAGATTTTACCAGGGACACTGAGAAGGGATATGCCTCTATGGTTTCCACATTGTCGATTGTCACCCTTTTTGAAAATTGGTGTTATGATGGCAATCTCCCAATCCTTTGGTATGGTCTTGTTGCACCATGCTGCCTGTAGGACCTTTAAGAGTAATAGGTCGCCTGATGCTCCCATGTACTTAACCATTTCTGGTGTTATACCATCATGCCCTGCTGCTTTGCCCATCTTGATTTTCTCTAGTGCTGCCCTCAGTTCTTCCATCTTTATGTCATCTTCACCATCATTGGTTTCCTCTTCTGTGTCAGTGGTTATCATTTCTGATGCTTCATCATGCTCACCATCCAGGAGTTCTGAGAAATATTCTTTCCATCTTTCCATTACTTCCTTTGGGGCAGTAAGCAATTTGCCTTGCAAGCCCCTGATATCTGGTCTTAATTTCTGGCTCTCTCAGCTTGTAGGTCCTAATGCTCATTTCTCCTGCTCGTTTACTTGGTTTCTTGCGTGATGTTGGGCAGTTCCTAGGCTGAGCAACTCTTTCAGTTGTTCGTTTGATTGTTAGCAGGTAGTGATCACTTCCAATCTCTGGCCCCCTCCAGACTCTTGCATCTCGGACATATCTGAATGAGCTTCTCCGAACAATGGCATAGTCGATCACTGACTTCTCATTCTTGGTTGGTTCACATCTAGTGTATGCATGTATGCGCTTATGGGGGAACTTTGTGTTTGTAATGATCAGATTCTGCTCACTGCAGAATCTAAGGAGTCGCTTTCCATTGTCATTGAGAGTATCTTCTCCATATCTTCCGATAACTCCACCCCATCTAGCATGGTCATTTCCAACTCTGGCATTAAAATCTCCGAGCATAATAACTTCATCTAGGCAGTCATCCACTGTCCTTTGAAGCAGCTCGAAGAATTCCTCCTTGACCTATGCTCTCTCATCCTCATTTGGCCCATACACTATGACCAGGTTGACTATGGTTTCTCCTTCTTTTAGTTTTACAACCATAATGCGCTCCGAGACAAAGTTCCATCCCTTGATACTATCTTTTTGATTTTGGGCCACAATGCAACCCACGCCCCCTTTAGCCCTTTCAGATATGGGTACACCACTGTAGAGCAACATGTTGCCATCGAGATCCATGACTCCTTGTCCTTTTTTCTTCGTTTCCGTTATAGCCAGGATTTCTAGTTTTGCTTTCTTCATCTCTTCCACCAGCTCCTCTTCCTTCCCATTTATACTTCTTGTGTTCCAAGTTCCATAAGTCGTAGTCCGTAGTCCGTTCCAGTTCGTCGCCTTTAGAATCAGTCCGGTTTTCTCTCTTGTAGTTCGCGTAATCATGATTTAAAGCAAACAGGTGATTGGCCTGTTGTGCCTTTGCATGGTGGAGGGGCTGCCTCCTTACGGCTCCATGCAGGCCGCCCTCCTCCTTTTTCATCCGGGCTTGGGACCGGCATAAGCGGAGTTGGGTTTTCAGAGCACGGGGGGGGGAAACCAAGAGGCAGATTAACAAACAACATCACATTAATTCTACAGCAACACAGGCTCACGTCAGCCAATGCGACACTGTCTGCTCAGGAACGCAAACTTCAGCTACCCGTTACGCTTCACGGCAATCATAATAATAATAATAATAGCCCCTTCAGTCATAACTGACTATGGGAATGCGCCCCTGAGGTGACAGCCCTCAGCTGCTTATTTTCCTGGTGCTCCTTTCGACGTTTTCTCCTCACCTCTGCTTCTTGTGTGTGAGCCTCTCTTCGCCCAATCTGAGGTGGCGCCGTAAATAGCATCGCCACTTAGTGCGATCGGCAGCTTCATCCTCCCCATGCTGCTGGATCCATGTCCAGTGCCCTCATATCTCTCTTGCACACATCTTTGAACCTCAGCTGTGGTCGCCCAACTGTTCTCTTGCCATCTGCTAATCGTGGACCGAAAAAAGTAGTAGCAGAAGTAGAAAAAGTTACACGGAGCTGTGAGAAAAGACCACGAGCTACATGGAGCTGTGAGAAAAGACAAAGAGTTACACGGAGCTGTGAGAAAAGACAAAGAGTTACACGAAGCTGTAAGAAAAGACAAAGAGTTCAACAGCGCCAGACCATGTGAAGTTGCTCACATAGCCAATATCATGTGATGCTTCATATTTGTATCAGCTGAAGAGATTGATGCCTGAGTCTTGACGTGCATGAAGACCTACTTTTACTTTAGCTTCATCACCCATTGTACCGATTACTTGAGACGCATGTATTAAACCAAGGATCTGTCCAGACCACACAAAGTAACCAAAGTCTAGACAATTAATAACTACTGTAGTGTCAAGAAACTGTAAGCCCAGTGTTTCTTACTTAATTTTCTTCATTTGTGAGTATATGTCCTGTGACGAAGAGATTTGTATCCATACGTGAGGCGTTTGTTTTGACCTGTTTTATATTGTAAAGTAAAAACCCGGTTATCTTCTGGTCACGCTCAAAATTAAGAAACATTACAAGAAATTAATACAGGAAATATAAAACTCGATTTTTATGATTCTATGCTCTGCGAAATTTCAGCTAAGCCCTCATAATTCGTGTAACTCTACTTTTCTTGTCTCTTTCTCTGTTTATCTGTTCGTTTTTTTCATGATTTTTTTCTTCATTTATATCTTTGTCTACGCTCATTCTTTGTAGCCTCATTTATATCTTTTTCGCTCGTTTTGTTTCAATCTTATTATCTCCCTCTCCTCGTGCGCACGTGTATACCTCATTGCTTGAGACGTGATAGGAGCTTTGTCTTCCATTTAAGATAGATTGCATTCATCTTGGCCGAATTTTAGACGCTTATATAATCTTAGAGGTCAATTTTGTGGAAGAAAAGCTTTTGAATTGCGGAGGAAGTTTGCGGCATTATCTTTCCATCTTGCTCTTGATTCAGCTGCTTATGGCCAGGCAGAACTTTGCGGGAGATTAGAGGATTTCAGAAAGACAGGAAGGAAAGTAAGTGGAAGAGAGACGCTAAGTGAAGGCTTGTTGCAATGGATAATGGTGTTGATGAAAGACAGTAGATAATAGCAATGAAAACATTGATGTAGAAAGATAAGACAAAATAATGTCGGAGAGAAAAAGGGGAAATGACAATTGAAAAAAATAGTTTATCTAACAGTTGAAAGGGTGGTTTTTTTAACAGTTGACACAATTAGTGTATTTTATTTTTGAAAAAAGTGGTTTATTTAACAGTTGAAACGTTATTTATTTAACAGTTAAAATGGTTTATTGAAAGGATGAAAAAAAATTGTTTGTTTAACAGTTCAAAGATTTATTTTTTAAACACTTTAAAAACGGATTTACTAAGGAGTTGGAAAAAGTTTACACAACAGTTAAAAAAGTGATTTATTTGAAAGTTAAAATACGGTTTATTTAGCAGTTGAAATAACGATTTACCTAACACGTTAAAAAGAGGTATATTTTGCAGTTAAAAAACGTGGATTATGTAAAGAGGTGAATTATTTATTTAACAGTTGTAAAAGTGGCATATAATAGTTAAAAAACAGTTTATTTTACAGTTGGAAAAAGTGGTTTATTTAACAAATAAAAAAAAAGTTAATTATTTAACACATGGGGCGCTGTATTACAATCGTGTTCTCGGTAATTTTGACACAGACCGCATGGCAAATAAACGTATAAGTGTGTCTCTATCACCGTCATCATCATCATTTTCCTGTTTGCTCCTTACGGAGCATGGAGTCATCAGCTACAGCTGATCCCCACACCGGAAGCCTTCACCAAACGATCCCATTCTCTAGCAATGATGGTTTCTATAGCCAGTTGTTTTACATGATGAGGTTGCTAATCCCATGTAGAACCTCATGTTGTCACTTTTTACGACATGCCTGAGAGAGCAGTAGTACTATTCTTTATTTGTCTCATAACAGACCCCCCAACATAACAGACCCCCAACATAACAGACCCCAAACATAACAGACCCCCAACATAACAGACCCCCACATAACAGACCCCCCAACATAATAGACCCCCCAACATAACAGACACCCAACATAACAGACCCCCCAACATAACAGACCCCCAACATAACAGATACCCAACATAACAGAACCCCCAACATAACAGACCCCCACATAACAGACCCCCAAAAAACATAACAGAGCCCCAAATAACAGACCCCCCAACATAACCCCCACCCCAACATAACAGCACCCCAACATAACAGACCCCCAATATAACAGACCCCCAACATAACAGACCCCCAACATAACAGACCCCCAACATAACAGACCCCCAACATAACAGACCCCCAATATAACACACCCCCAACATAACAGACCCCCAACATAACAGACCCCCAACATAACAGACCCTTAACATAACAGACACATATACAAAAATGATGATGCCATTCCAGCATTATAAATATACACTTTTACTTGAGCACACAACAGACTGAAGCTTCTTGCCTTTAACTATCTTCTCTCACTTCTGTCACAAAATGGCTTATATAAGAGTCTGTCCAAGTAAATAGACAAGACACCAATTCTGTTTGAAAGTCTGAGAAGATAGATTAAGATGAGAATTAACGTGACTGTAGAGGATGAGACTTATAGCTTCAAGGGTGAGAACCTAGATTGACTCTCCCTCGCCACTAGTGACTTATTTTTACAGCTACTGCCTCACCACCTCTTGCTCAGGCTGAGATAAGGTTTACACTACTTACTATCTACAGACGCAACTGTACGGTTAAAGAATACAGGTACAGTATAGTGAAAGACAAAACTGATCCAGTGCACATTTATATATATAAATATAAATATATTTAACTAATCTGACTAAAATGTCCTCAAGGCGCTCCCGGCTGTCCTTCACAAACTAACTTCTACACAACTAAGTTCCACACCACTGAATTCTGCAGAACTAACTCAGAGGCTCACCTCCAAGTATTATCTGTCTAACTCTTCAGTCCCTGAAAAGCAACTAACTCCACTCTTTCCCCTCTCCTTCACTTCTGTGCCTTCCTGTCGCTATCGTCTTCGTCTGAGGCTTAGATGCGTTATCCTTCGCCGGGTACCTCCTCCCGTTAATATTAGAGAGGCTTGATCTCCCTCTCTCCTCCCCAGAATAACTGATTAATGGGCCTTTGGTAACTATATATATATTTTTGTGCATCTGGCGGTAGATCTAGCAATGATGATGGCACTCAATTCTTCACACAACGACGATTTAAACCGCTTTGGGTTATGGCCTACTGCTTTATTGTGGTAGTATGTAAACAATACAAGGCAACGTAGCCTGTTGTGTATTGGGCCGTATGAGCCAAGCGCTCCAATTGCTAGGCAATTCCACGCTGAGGTATATGTTTCCTCACGTCAGGAGAATTCCTAATGCCTCTCCGTCTTGCAGACGTAACTAGGGGCGCCCGTCACTTTGCGCGTACTCAGTTTTCAATTACAATTATGTCTCTTGTCTCCCTCTCAAAGAAGGAAAATTCCTTGCAGGATTAAGGTTACCTACAACGCCGTGAATCGCTGTAAAACAAAATAACAACTTATATACACCAAATCACTAATTCAAACACAGTAACAACCAAAGATTTATATACACCCCGTTTTCCCATACCATAATAAAACTCCAAACTAAATACAAGCCCTCATGCTCTAACCTATTTCTGCCCTCGGGTCATACTTAACTGCTCACCCCTTCCCCTCTCTTTCACGGACAACAGCGTGTCTCTTACGCTTAACACAGACGCGGGCTGACCTGATTGCTTCTGATGCTAGCTCGTGACCTAGGCAGATACGCGTCACAACACCGCTTCACTGTCTCCCAATATTATAACTGTACTAAATAATTCCCCAGCACTATTCTTATATTAGAGGCAGCCCATGGAAGGTTATCAAAATAGCACAAATATTTACACACAAATGCATACACCATATCTCATAATACTAAACACCCTTCACTCCCCGTATTCTTTTGAACTAAATTATATACACATGACCACTTAGGCACACACAAAAAAACTTCGCGTACATACGCTTCTATTTTATCATAACCTAATGTGGTTACCATGAACTCGTTATTACGTTACACAGTGCTTACGTCAGGCCTAATCCCCTATACCCATACAGTTAAGTATATCAAAACAGCGCCACTATTTCCAAGAACCTCGCTAGCCAGACATCGTATAATTACCAACACAACTTTACAATACCCTGGCAATAGCATTTAGAGGTCAGGTAATTGATGGCAATACTACTGACTAACAATAATAAAAGTCCCCTTAGAAGGCTTACACTGTCTGGCTAAAAACCCTAAGTCAAAATTGCTTCACATCAACTAATTCTAAGTACATACCAAACTTCAGAATATCCCTTCAGGCAAACTGAATTTATGTCTGACACTATTCACGGCAATAAAATTCCAGGACTGAGAGACGACTAACGAACCAGGGCCTGTTTTATAGTAAAAACTCTCTGATGCAACTTAGGAACACGTGCACGAGAAGACAGACGCGATACGTAATAGATCTAGAATTATCTCCAACAAGATGCAACTTCCTCCAATTTGACGTAATAACAGGACTACCTCCTAAATTAAAATCGAAAACAATCGTAAGGGGTTCCCTGAAACAGCATAACATTATCTTGACATCTGAGAAAGCCGCTACCAATCGCCAAGCGAACGCCTGAAATCGGAGATCAAAGGACTAGTTCCGTGAACAAATACGAAGAAGGTTCGCTCCGATAAAGCAGATAAACAGATATTACTTACGTAAAATCACCTCTTCACAGACCACTTGCAAGTCCCGCTATGCATGTATTATGAAGGCCGGAACGAAACAAAGACGATTACTGTCGTGTGTTTACCTAATGTTACATCAATTTACTGACCGTCTTTCTGCACTATCCCCGCTAAGAATGAAACAAAATAGATCAAGTAAAATGCGGGTAGAGGTTACCCCCAACCCGGAAAGAAGAAGGTGGTGGAGGTGTTCCTGCAATTATTAGAACCATGACAAGAAATGAAAACATCAAAAAATCAGAAAACCTGATAAAAATAGAGGAGAAAAAGAAACACCCATAATAATAAAAAAGGACGGGGCTTGGGATAATGAATGAATGAATGAAATGTCATATCCAACTTTATGAAAATCATAATAATAATAACCCCTTCAGTCATAACTGACTATGGGAATGCGGCCCTGAGATGACAGCTCTCAGCTGCTTATTTTCCTGGTGCTTCTTTCGAAGTTTTCTCTCCTCCTCTGCTTGTTGTGTGAGCCTCTTTTCGCCCACTCTGAGGTGCCGCCGTAAATAGCATCGCCACTTAGTGCGATCGGCAGCTTCATCCTCCCATGTTGCTGGATCCATGCCCAATCTCTCTTGCACACATCTTTGAACCTCAGCTGTGGTCGCCCAAAGCTGGAGTGTCCTCTCCAGGGCGCGAGCTTGGGCACAGTTATATGGAGATCAAGCTGTTGCCCATGCAGCATGTTCCCCCTCTCCACGCAGCCGGTAGATCCAAAGGAACGGCAGTAGCCGATACAGTTTGGTACCAGCCACGTCGTATGAAAATCATAGCACACTCCATAACAACAGGTTAGACAATTGATTCCCAACATTTTTCGGTTCCCGTATCCCCTTAGCTTTTAGTAAACTTTCTCGTACCCCCTTAGCTTTTAGTAAACTTCCCCTTACCTCCAGACCCGGCTCTAAGACAGCCGTAGTACACTCCAAAAATAATAGGTTACAGGTGAAATAGAACCAGCCCTGAGGTCCATGCGTCTGTGTTGGCTAAAAAAGGTCAGGAAGACTTAGCCAACCCAAGTTATTTCCCCTGTGAAGGTGAATTAAAAAAACATATAATTCCATCGGGTTGCTGAGCTTTAGGTTGAGTAACATGACGCCTGAACGTCTCAACAAATATGTCTTTGTCGTGCAGACGAAAAAAAAAGGTATAGCAATCAAAACAACATAAGATTAACATAGTGAAAAAAGTGTAGAGAAGCAACTTTAATTGTTACCTATTCCCATCTGTTTGTCCAGTGGTTAAGGCACAATTGTGGATAGTTTGGACGTTTTAGGTAATGTATATCAGTCAGTTACTGTTGAGGACTGTTTCGCGGTGTGAAGTAGCTTGGATATTTTGGTATCGAAGTTTTTGTACCGTGGAACACCCGCTCAAATATGAGTACATGTTCACATACCATTGTTGATAATGATTGTTGATGTTTTAACACAAATGAGAAGGGCTCATTTTAGTGTTTATAAACAGTCACTAGCCTGCGGGACACATCAGGGTCACGTGAAGTCACGGCAGGCAGGTGATGGATAAAAGAGGTGAGCAGCTGGAAAGTTTTTTTCAGGAACTGGTCATCACTTTAACTGCTAGGCAGAGGATGCCAATATAGGTACAATGGCTAGGACAACCCGCCCACTATGGATACTTCCCTTACAGAAAGAAACTGCAACATACTGTGAGTATTTATGCAAAGCAAATCATGACTCAGACACCAAATAAGATGATAGTGAACAGCGTGTATGGGGTTCAAGGGAACACCTCGCTCGGTAGGGAACACCATGTGCGACAGGTGGAACCAGACCGTTATCAAGCGACTGTCAGCAATCGTACATCTAAAAAAATCGGAACATGGAATGTTAGAACAATGCTACAGAAAGGTAGACTGGAAAACATTTTGAAGGAAATGAAAAGAATGAACATAAATATTCTCGGCATATCAGAAGTCAGATGGAAGGGAGCCGGATCGTTTTCATCGGATGGATTTACCAGACTGTATTCAGGTGGGGAGTAACATCAAAGAGGAGCTGGGATTATATTGGACTCAGAGACAACAAAAACAGTGAAGGGTTCCTGGTCAGTTTCAGATCGAGTGATCATGGTTAAGCTACAGGGAAAACCTTTTGACATAGGTATAATAGAGATCTATGCCCCAACAGCAATACAACGAGGCTCAGAAATAGAGAGATTCTACGGAGCTCTAGACAAGGCTATGAAACAGCTAAAATCACAGGACATAAAGATCGTAATGGGGGACTTTAACGCAAAAGTCGGACAAGGAAGAATTGAAAATATAGTCGGTCCATTTGGATTAGGTGAATTAAATGAACGTGGTGAAAAGCTTAAAGAAAGGTGCAAAGAACATGACTTCTCGATTTCGAATACATGGTTTCAAAATCATCCAAGGAGACGTTGGACCCGGAAAAGCCCAGGCAACAGAACTAGAAATCAGATTGATTTCATACTGATACAAATGCGTTTTAAGAATGCCGTAGAGTCATCAAAGTCGATGCCAAGGGCAGACTGTGGTAGTGATCACATTCCTGTTGTGTGTAATCTAAGAGTGAAACTGAAAATACTCAAGAAATCAAAAAGAACCCCCAAGTTCCAAACAAACATGTTGAAGACCAATGAGGATATGAGAGAAACGTTCACCATATCGGTAAGGAATAGATTCGAAGCACTCGCTGGCCTTACATCGATAGAGGAGAGATGGCAGGAATTCAATAAATGTACTGAGATGTCAATGCAAGAACATATTCCCAATCCAGGGAAAAAGGAACATAAAAAATGGATGACACAAGAAATTTTAGACCTCATGGAATCGAGAAGACTGGCGAAAAATGATGACAAAGAATATCAAAAATTAAATAGAGAAATAAAGAAGAAATACAACGTGGCTAAAGAGGAATGGCTCAACGCGTAATGCAAAAAAATCGAGAGCAACAAAAACAGTGATAATAAAACTATGCACCAAACAGTAAGAGAAATATCAGGGCAGGGTACCTGCATTCAGACAGGATGTATAAAGTCAAAGGAAGGAAATATTCTAATGGACAAGGAAGATATTTTATATAGATGGTCAGAATATATAGAGGAGCTATATGATGATGATAAAGGCGATAAACCAAACATAAAAAAAAACATGGAAGGTCCACCCATATTGAAAGACGAGGTTGAATACGCTATTAAGAAAATGAAACATGTTAAAGCACAAGGGCCTGACAATATTCCTGTAGAAATCTATAAAGCACTAGGAGAACTTTGCATAGAGGAAATAACAAAACTCCTGAACAAGATATATGACACAGGAGAGATACCTCTCAAACATCTACAGATCAGTATTCATCACTATACCTAATAAACCAGGAACAACAGAATGCGAATCACATAGAACAATCAGCCTAATGAGCCATGTCACCAAAACACTCCTTCACATCATAATGGAAAGGACAAGAAATAGAATACGACCATAAATTTCTGAAACTCAGTTCGGTTTCGTTGCTGATAAAGGTACCAGAAATGCAATTTTCACACTATCAATGCTCATGGAGAGATGTATTGAGGTACAAAGAGACCTTTATCTATGCTTTATAGACTACTCAAAAGCTTTTAACAAAGTGAAACACCAAGACCTTTTTGATATTTTACATGAACTAAATATAGACGGGAAAGATCTTAGGATAATAAGTGTAAAGGGCAATTTTTACTATCTTGCAATATAATACATTTATATTCTTATTAGGTTCGCAAATATTTTGGAAGCAAAGTATTTCCTTTTTAAGTGCTTAAGGAGAAGTCATTTTTGGGTTGCTTCCCTTGAAAATAGTTCTGTCATCTTCGATCGGACTCCGCAGACGACTCTAGGCCTACTGCGATTTATTCTGTGGCTGGGTAGGAATAGATTGTTCTTGCTTCAGTATATCTATGGCCTGAATTTATACGTAGTGTTTGTATGAGTAGGACGAGTCTGTCTTATATATGGATATCTTTGCATTTCTAAGTCGAACTAATTTGGTTGTCGCTAGAAAAGGTCAAAGGCTATGCAGCGGAAGTATCGCTAGCAAAGGGTGTGATCCATGGCTGTCATCCTGTGAGGATGCCGAGTTTTGTTGTAGCAGTCTTTTTGCCGAAATAGTGATCTTTATATGGATGGGGAAAAGTGATAATCATTTAGACATGTTGTATGTACTTTACCCCAGTGTTTATTCTCTTTTGCCAAGGAATGGCAAAGTTATATTTCGCATAAAAAGGTAAAACCACAATTTATTATGAACTTGGGCTTCGCCATCGTTGTTGATAAGCAGATGCACAGTGGTACTTTTAAAAAAGAATATCCATTCAAAGGAAGAAGACATTCCTATGTATCAGCACTGGATTGTATGATATTATTCAATTACCTCTATGAGAGAACCTATGAAGAAATGAGGACATTTAATGAATGACTAATTTTGGTCTATATTCTATAGTGAGTGAAGCTCACGAGAGAGAGAACAGCCATGTTGAAATTCATATACTTTGTATTTATCGAGTGAGAAAAAGGGATGCCTGTACTATCGCTCGATGAACCAAGAGATCACTGCTACATGTGAGAACCCATGTCTGGGATTCCTATATTATGAAATATATATATATATTGAACTTTACGTGAAGGAATATTCGCTAGACGAGGTTAGGTCTAGGAGCCTTCCTATGTATTGGTTATGGTCTGACGTGCCCAGTCAGTAAAGCCAGATGATTTACATGATGGAACGCTGAATGCTTATTTACGAATGCTCCATTATGATATTTGCCAAGCATGAATGCTAACTTAAGATGATATTCCTGTGATCAACATTATGCTGTCTATGTCGACATTTGTTCCTGTAACCATACACGTACTGTCCAAGTGTGCGTCCCATTAAATGTTATAAAAAGACCACCGTAGTTCCAGTACTTCTTGAATTCGAACAGTGTGAGTATGAGTGATGTACTACCAACCTGTCAACTCTATCGAATCATTCTACCATTCGCGTACTGACATTCAGATACACACTCATTGTTTACACTCACATTCTTGTCGGAGCCTCATCACGTTCCAGGACAAGATGACCTGTATGACCAAAACTGTGCTGGGTTTGATGAGTTGACAATCGTTACACTTTACTACACCAGTCCCAACATCTACATTTATCCACTGGTGGACATTCACATCATTTAGCAAATAAAGCATGATTCAACAACTAGTAGCCAGTATGAGTTAACAACTACACACAAAGAAAGAGTTTTAACAACTGGTGTGCCAGCTTCCTGGGTCAACCTGCACAGTGACCATATTGAGAAGTAAACTACTGAGACCAGACGTTCCTTGGGGTCTGTTACGACACACAAATACATCAGCAGTACAACTCTACAGTGATGTCAGCGTGACCTGTCCTGTCGAGAGTATGCAGTAACTAGGTCAGGGTTTGTTGACATTTGGTTCATTGGACATTTGCCATACAACTGACAGTGTTACACAGCGAGCTTGGTTGAAACATAGAACATTACACATCAGGACTGGAGAATATTTGACAGTGTTTGCGAAAGAAAATGTTATTGAACTGAGAAGTCCTACATTGATTGTTATCATTCAAATCAACGATGGAGCTTCTATTTCTGTGTTGAATTTAAAATAATTAGACCAGAAGTATTTGTTTAATAAAGTACCACAGTACTGTACTATTAGGCAGTGTAACTGAGCCTTCATTCCAACACATTCTTTCTGCAACACTCTATTTACATCATATTGCCATACTATTTATGCATTTATGTATTTATGTTTAACTATTTATATGTGATATTTGTTTGTATCCAGCGGGTTGTTGTTTCGGTTGGGCGGTGTCACACAGCAGAGTATCCCACGTAATAGAGGGTCTGATGTGTGCGTTTCTATAGGTGCAATTTTCTTCATTGGAAATTTGCTGCGACAGCTGTTGCTATTAGTGTTAGCTGTGAAGTCTGTACTCATTGTTGTTTTTGTAATATTCCTCTGTTCTTTAGTTTGTTTTGATTTGTTTGTAATTTGTTGGTCTACCCTATTCTATCTTTCAGTTCTATTCTCAATTTATATTTATATACTGTGGCGTTATTTGTATTTGTTATCCTCTTGCGGTTTATCTTTTATTGTTTTTCCAATTTTATTTATTTCATTTCCGCAAATGTTTTCATGTTTTTCTGTATAACTGTTTTGTTTTGTGCCTGATCGACATACACTATTTAAAATATAGTTGATCATATAAATTGATGTACAAGAATCAACTGATAGTTAATTGCTATTACTAAAGGTACACAGTTGATGATATAAAAACACTATTTCTGGTGCACTGCACTTATATTATAGAGTGAACCAGCAACTTATAGCTGTTATTATATAAGGATTTATACAAGACCTTTGTAAGGCTTGTTTCCCACAGTGATTGGGATAGTTAAGTACTATTTTTCACAGGTTACAAAGTTATCATACAAAGTCTTTGATTAAGACTAAGAAAGTAAATTTATTTACTTTTGCAAATTACTGATCTTATTAGACAAGATGTCTACCTTGGATTATTTTATCACACAAGGCAGGGCTCTTGATAAGACTGGTCAGCAGTTAGAAGAATGGGCAGTTGCTCAATATGACAAAGCATTGGCTGCTGAAGAAAGAAAAGCATTGATTGAAGAAAAGAAATTAGAAGCTGAGGAAAGAAAATTACAAAGAGAGGATGAACAAAAGAAATTGCAGATACAGACTGATGAAAAAAGATTCCAGATGGAAATGGAAAAAGAGAAAAGAAAAGATGAAGCTGCTGCTGAAGAGAAAAAATTACAGGCTGCTGCAGAAGAGAGAAAATTACAAGCTGAAGCTCAAGAAAAAAAAGCAATAAGAGAACATGAACACCAAAAAGAACTTTTAGCATTTGAGTTAGAAAAGTTAAAGTTAACAAACATAAGTAATGTTAATCAAGCATCTAGTGGTAATGGTAAACCCTTTACTTACAAGGTCAAGGTACCAGCGTTCAACCCTTCCAGTGATGACATAACATTCTGGCTAAACAGATTTGAACGCTCGTGTCGAGCACATAATGTGGACAAATCACAATATGCTAACCAGTTATCAGAAAATCTGAAAGGTGATTCTCTGACTAGTTTAAGTTTGGTTGAAGAGGCTGACAAAGATAACTATGATGTTATTAGGGCAGCCTTGTTAAAGAAGTATCAGTTGTCTGAAGAGGGTTATCGGAAGTTGTTTAAGACAATGGTGCCTGAGGCAGGTGTAGAATTCTCAGAATTCATTGCAAGAACACGTCTTACATTTGATCGTTGGATTGAGCTATCCAAAACAGAAAAGACTTATGAAGCCCTTATGGACTTGATACTCAGAGACAAGATTATGTCAAGTATAAATAAACCTTTCCTCGAATTCTTACATGAGCGTAAACCTAAGTCTCTAAAAGAAATGGAACAGTATTGTACCCAATACGTCACTGCACATCCGGACGTAGCCATTAGCAACAGTAAGGTTAAAGAAGGTATGCCAGTTGCTTCTGCAACACCATACAACCCTAATCACTCTCACAAATTCCAAGGACCTCAAAATAGGTTTAATAAAAAAGGTAACTATTACAGTTATCAGAACCAAGGTAACCAATCATTTCAGGGTTCTTCTTCGAATACCTGGAGAAGAGCTGACAGCCCTCGATTCAGGGGTGGTCATAATTACAGGAACTTTCGCAAAGGAAGTCATTCTAGAAACTATCCAAGTTTTCCTTCATGGAGACAACAGGATCATAATTACCGAGATACTCATTATAATGAATATGATGATAGTAACCAAAGGAGCTATGATTCAAACCCGAGTAGAGGTTATAATAGTGGAAACAATGATAAGTACAGAGGCAATAATAACAGAGGTAGAGCACAATTCAAAAAACATAAAGCTCATTACCAGGCGAACTCTGCACAGCAAGAGTCCCACGAAGCCTATAAACAAAATAAAGATAATGATGACTCTAATAATATGGCATGTGCCGCTTTTGATTTTGGGAGAGCATCTCAGTGCCCCCAATGCAAAACATTATTTGAGCCAACCACAGTGTCTACTTTAAGCTGTGGCCATCCTCTTCCCGCTCTTCCTGCGTCAATCGCGCATGATGGGAGAGGTTCTCTTGTCTTACACAAAGGTTTAGTAAATGACAATCCAGTCTCAGTACTTTTTGATTCTGGATGCACAACTATTGGGGTTAGGCAGTCACTCATAGATCCTTCTCATTCTACAGGCAAAGTAGTCAAATGCGTAACATTTGGCGGCACCATAGAGAAATACTCTACCGCTATCATTAGGATTGCTACTCCTTTCTTCACAGGAGATGTACACGCATGTCTTTTGCCGGATCCGATCGCTGATCTTATCATCGGTCGCATTCACGGAGTCCAGAATGCACTCCGGAGCAAATTTCCGTTTGGGAAAATCAAAATATGCAATCTGCTAATGCAGTAGTCACTAGAGCTCAAGCTCTCAATATGCCTGAAACTTCATCTGTTGAAGATAATGAAGTGCATAACCAAGATGATCCCTTGGTAATTTCTCGTGACTCGTTTATAAAACAACAAGAAGAAGATCCGACTCTTAAGAAATTCTTCACTCTTGTAACAAAAGGTGATCCGAATAAAGATTCAAATTGTAAATCTTGGATTACAATGAAGAATGGCGTACTTGTACGTATGGTGCAAGACTCCACTAAGTCAAGTCATTCTCAGATTCTTGTACCCAAGAATTTGAGAGTTAAGATCTTACAACATGCACACGACTCTCAGTGTGCTGGTCACATGGGTTTTTCCCGTACTAAGTCAAGAGTTCTTGCGGCTTTCTTTTGGCCTTTTGTGAACAAGGACATACGGATCTATTGTCGATCCTGTAAAGTATGTCAAGAAGTCAAATCCAAAGGTCCTCGTCATGCTGCGCCTATTCAGGCTGCAGATATTCCTATTCGTCCATTCCAGAAAATGGCGATAGACATCATTGGTCCATTCAAGATCAAATCTGCTAGAGGACATCAGTTTATCTTAACGTGTGTAGACATGTGCACACGTTGGCCAGAGGCTATCCCTCTAAAGAGCATTACTACCGCTGACATTGCAGATGCTCTTTGGCTTATATTTTCTCGGCTGGGATTCCCCGGAGAAATATTATCAGATCATGGCACCCAACTGATATCGGATACCATGTCTCAAGTAATGTCTACTCTACAGATAGAGAGATCTTTGAGTAGCATCTATCATCCTATGTCCAATGGGATGGTCGAGCGACTAAATAGAACACTTAAGAACTTATTAGGGAAGATAACTGAGGATCATCCTCAGGATTGGGATAGGGTTTTACCCGCGGCCCTCTTCGCGTACAGAGAGGTCCCCAATGAACATACAGGGTTTTCGCCCTTTGAACTTGTCTTTGGCGCGCGACCGCGCGGCCCAATGTCTTTGCTGCATGATCTTATAACAGCTGACAATATTGACGATGACACAAAATCTTCTTACGAGTATGTCATCGCGCTGAGACAAAAGATTATCGAAGCATGCAAATTGGCAACGTCCTCTTCTGAGTTTGCTAAGCAGAAGGCAAGACAATTTGCTAATAAGAAGAGAACTTTACGACAACTTTGTCCTGGTGACAAAGCATTTGTTTTGCTACCTTGTCGTGAAAATAGACTCCTTATTAGTTGGAAAGGTCCGTACGATATAATATCGAAAATTTCAGATGTTGACTACATCGTCGATATTAACGGGAAGCATAAAACCTTCCACATCAATATGCTTACGGAGTTCCATGAACGTCCTGACTATCTACAGCCTATTTTCCAGGCAACGGACGATTCTCATGTCAAACATGGTCATTACTCATCACTGTCTGTAATACAGGATGAGGAAACAAGTTTTTCGGATGTTAATCTCCCGCTTCCAATGATCCCACTTCATTCTAGTGAATCATGGAAAGACGTTACTGTTTCTCCTGATTTGTCTCTAGGAGAACGGCGACAAGTTTCGTCTATGTTACAAACATTTCAGGATGTCCTCACTGACATCCCTGGACAAACTCATGTCATTGAGCATGACATTGTTCTAACTGAACATACTCCAATTAGGGTTAGGCCTTATCCTATCCCTATACATTTCCAAACACAGGTTGAAAAGGAGTTGGATGAAATGATAGATTTACAAATAATCGAACCATCCACTTCTGCATATTCTTCGCCGATGGTTATTGTTCGAAAAAAAGACAATAACATACGTCTTTGCGTTGACTATCGCAAATTGAATCAAGTTACGAAGTTCGATGCTGAACCTATGCCTTTACTAGAAGAGTTACTTACTCGTCTTTCTAAATCGCATTTTTTCACTAAACTTGATTTGTCTAAAGGATATTGGCAAGTTCCATTATCCGAACGCGCCAAACCTCTTACCGCTTTCTCTACTCCCAGAGGCCTTTTCCAATGGAATTTTATGCCTTTCGGCCTTATGAACGCACCAGCTACATTTGTACGCATGATGCGTCGAATCCTATCGTATCGGTCAGATGTCATTGCTTATCTAGACGACATCTGTCTTTTCAGCGATACTTGGGAAGATCACTATTCAGGATTAGTTGAATTATTATCAACTCTGCGTGAGTATAACCTGACAGCAAAACCATCTAAAGCTTGTATTGGCTTTAGCGAAATTGCTTTCTTAGGCCATCGAGTAGGTCACGGTTTCTTGAAGACAGAAGACCATAATATCACTAAGATACTTACCATCTCTATCCCTAGGACTAAAAAGCAAGTGCGAAGTCTTTTAGGTCTCATACAATTTTATGGACGTTTCATTCCGAATCTGTCCTCTATCATGGCACCTCTCTCTACACTATTAAAGAAAGGGTCGCCTAACATGGTTCACTGGTCTCATGAATGCCAATCTTCACTAGAGAAGATCAAAACTATGTTTTCATCACCACCTATTTTTAGTGTTACCTACAACAGATAAGACATTTGTTCTTCGTAGTGACGCTTCATCCACTGGGATTGGAGCGGCACTAATGCAAGAGTACTCTGGAACTCTGCATCCTGTAATGTACATATCCAGAAAACTTAATGCTGCAGAAAGGAATTACTCGGTTTTAGACCGTGAATTATTGGCAATGGTTTGGTCAATTCTCAAACTCCAAAGATTCCTTCTGGGCGCGCATTTCGTAGTGGAAACTGACCAAAAAGCTCTTACGGCTATCCAAAGTAAAAACTTGAAGAGCTCGAGATCAACTCGATACGCAATCGCTCTTCAACCTTTTCATTTTTCGGTACGAGCTATCCGTGGTTCAGAAAATGTGATGGCGGACATTCTGTCCAGATGCCCACATGATGCCACTTAACTGTTAAATATTGGATCTTTTTAATATGTATAACTTTACAACAGTTATTTTTTTGTTTCTTTACTAAGATACACATTTGTAATTTAATAATAGAATGATGGTATCGCTACTTAGCGGTTTATTGATGTTAATTCACCGCTGTTCTTTGATGATTGTTTCTTCATAAATCATAAATTTAAGATTGTAGTGTGAATTTTTGGTATGCATTGTATAATTACCAGAATTGTATTATACGTACATCACACCTTCCTGGAAACATTTATTCGTAGGGAAACAATTTCTCTCAGATTTTGAGATATATATTCTCACCAGTCATATTAGGAATTATAGTTATTCCTGATATTTTCATCTGCGCAGTATTCTTGCGTTGTGAGCCTATTCTACGGTGCTCCTAGATGTATTTAAAAAAAAAAAATTTTATTTTTTTTTTCCCGGGAGGTGTGGTAAGACTGTAAAGGGCAATTTTTACTATCTTGCAATATAATACATTTATATTCTTATTATGTTCGCAAATATTTTGTAAGCAAAGTATTTCCTTTTTAAGTGCTTAAGGAGAAGTCATTTTTGGGTTGCTTCCCTTGAAAATAGTTCTGTCATCTTCGATCGGACTCCGCAGACGACTCTAGGCCTACTGCGATTTATTCTGTGGCTGGGTAGGAATAGATTGTTCTTGCTTCAGTATATCTATGGCCTGAATTTATACGTAGTGTTTGTATGAGTAGGACGAGTCTGTCTTATATATGGATATCTTTGCATTTCTAAGTCGAACTAATTTGGTTGTCGCTAGAAAAGGTCAAAGGCTATGCAGCGGAAGTATCGCTAGCAAAGGGTGTGATCCATGGCTGTCATCCTGTGAGGATGCCGAGTTTTGTTGTAGCAGGCTTTTTGCCGAAATAGTGATCTATATATGGATGGGGAAAAGTGATAATCATTTAGACATGTTGTATGTACTTTACCCCAGTGTTTATTCTCTTTTGCCAAGGAATGGCAAAGTTATATTTCGCATAAAAAGGTAAAACCACAATTATGAACTTGGGCTTCGCCATCGTTGTTGATAAGCAGATGCACAGTGGTACTTTTAAAAAGAATATCCATTCAAAGGAAGAAGACATTCCTATGTATCAGCACTGGATTGTATGATATTATTCAATTACCTCTATGAGAGAACCTATGAAGAAATGAGGACATTTAATGAATGACTAATTTTGGTCTATATTCTATAGTGAGTGAAGCTCACGAGAGAGAGAACAGCCATGTTGAAATTCATATACTTTGTATTTATCGAGTGAGAAAAAGGGATGCCTGTACTATCGCTCGATGAACCAAGAGATCACTGCTACATGTGAGAACCCATGTCTGGGATTCCTATATTATGAAATATATATATATTGAACTTTACGTGAAGGAATATTCGCTAGACGAGGTTAGGTCTAGGAGCCTTCCTATGTATTGGTTATGGTCTGACGTGCCCAGTCAGTAAAGCCAGATGATTTACATGATGGAACGCTGAATGCTTATTTACGAATGCTCCATTATGATATTTGCCAAGCATGAATGCTAACTTAAGATGATATTCCTGTGATCAACATTATGCTGTCTATGTCGACATTTGTTCCTGTAACCATACACGTACTGTCCAAGTGTGCGTCCCATTAAATGTTATAAAAAGACCACCGTAGTTCCAGTACTTCTTGAATTCGAACAGTGTGAGTATGAGTGATGTACTACCAACCTGTCAACTCTATCGAATCATTCTACCATTCGCGTACTGACATTCAGATACACACTCATTGTTTACACTCACATTCTTGTCGGAGCCTCATCACGTTCCAGGACAAGATGACCTGTATGACCAAAACTGTGCTGGGTTTGATGAGTTGACAATCGTTACACTTTACTACACCAGTCCCAACATCTACATTTATCCACTGGTGGACATTCACATCATTTAACAAATAAAGCATGATTCAACAACCAGTAGCCAGTATGAGTTAACAACTACACACAAAGAATAAAGAAAAGGATCGCCATGTCCAAAGAAGCCTTTACTAGGATGAGCAACGTAATGAAAAACAAAAACATCACCATAAAGCACAACAATTCGTTTACTAAGGGGCTACGTGTGGTCCGTTCTTTTATATGGATGCGAATGTTGGATAATGAGTAACCAAATGGTAAAAAATACTGGAGGCAGCGGAACTGTGGTTTTTGAGAAGGATACTGAGAATATCGTGGACAGAGAAGAAAACAAATGCCGATGCATTGACAGCTGCGGGTGTTAATAGATCGCTCATCAAAACCATCAGGAAAAGAGAAATGAAATTTATGGGACATATTAACAGAAGAGGAGGGTGGAGGAATTAGTCTTATGTGGGAAAATACCAGGTAGGAGAGGAAGAGGAAGGCAGAGAAGGATGTATGTGGAAAGCTTAAACAACTGGGCAACAAACAACAGCATGGACAACAACAACCTCATTAGACTATCAAAAGACAGAGAAGATTGCAGGGTCATGATCGCCAATGTCTGTTCCAGACCAGGCACCTGAAGAAGAAACAGTCACTACATGACGGCTCACGAAGTCGCAGGTTAACGACTGTTCACAACAATCGTGTATCTCTTGACGACGTTGGTAGAACACAGGGACAGTCAGGGTGATTTTCGCTTTTGAGCGAACTAGAGGCGTCTGCCCTCTGGAGGTGTGTGTGTGTGGCCCATGCCATTATATTCATGTATGTGGAATAATTATTGATTATGTATATCTCAACGTGAAAATTCTATTGGAGTTTGATTGATACACGTAAACTCACAGTAGGAGCTGTGTAACTCACTCAGTGATGGCTGATTGCAGCATGTACGTTCGTTAGAGAACAGTTAAATATAAAAGAAGTACACTATCTTTATAGAAACCACGGGTTCTTATCGCATGGGACATGTCTGATGACAGTCCTATTAACTACGAGAGCGTATTCGCCAGGGAACTGAGGCTCAGGTAGCCAGTTCGTTTGTTACAAGTCAACGACAGACTTGCATGTGCTATCAGCACAAATTCAGTACATATCTTCCTAGAAATCACCAGCAGGATTGCTGGAGTCCCAAGCGTTCATTTTGGATAAAATCGATGTATATACTTTGGAACTGTTTTGGAACTGTAATGTGTCGTATAATGTGTCGTATAATGGAATATCATGTATTGCGTAAATAAATTGTAGAAGTCGTCTATGCCAGGCGTCCGAGAACATTTTATCTAAGTGTGGTGTTCCAGATGTGTTGTGCAGTCTGTAGTATCGTGGGCATTGCCTAGTTTCACAGAACACCTCCTAACACACCATCAAGTCAAGAGAAGCCATCACCAAACAACAAGAAATCCTACAGACCACTTACTAACACAACACGGGAAGATTCGCACCACCTTTTCAACATTAAAATTTAGTAAAGAACCCCGCGACATTAGTGGAGATACTCTATCCCATTAATCTTTGTTCGCAACAGTTACAACCAAGAAGTTACATACTTTAAAATATGGATGCGTACCTAGAATAGGAGGGGGACCCAAAGATGCAGCAATAGATAATGCAGTCAGCGACCCATAGCTTGACTGCTTGCATCAGAGTCAGCGAACCAGAGCTGACTAAGACCCTACTCCACCTCCATGTGGTGGTCCTGGAAACAGTCTGCATCACTGCAGTCTGGCTGAGAGAGTAGGGATCGCAGAGGGAAGGCAAACCCGGTCCCAAAAACTGCCATGCTGAAGTCGGATGTGTCGACCGAAAGGTGCAGATATCACAGCTCCGGCGTAAACAGACACAACGCAACCAACGTCCTTTTCAGGACGAACGAGGAAGAAGAAGAAGAAGAAGAAGAATAGGAGGGATTAGAACGGTATGACAAGATCACTAATATAGAACTGATGACAAGAACCAGGCAAGTGCTAGTGGAACAAGAGATGACAAGAACCAGACAAGTGCCAGTGGAACAAGAAAAGAGATGGATAGAACAAGCATCGAAAAAAAAACCTGTTGATAGCATTACACGACTATATTTCTTTTGAAATCCCAAGGGTAATGGAAGAGCAGGGGAGATTGACAAGCAAGTGGAAAAGAGAACTTGAGACAGAACTGAAAGGAGTGAGACAGACTTGTAAAGATCTTGAGCTGATTGCACGTGACAGGTGGACTTGGAATGAGTATGGTGAAGGCCTGTGTTCCTTGGGAAGCTGAAAGGCAATGGTGGTGATGGTGATGATGATGATGGGGATGATGGTGATAATGATGGTGATGATGGTGATGATGATGATGGTGGTGATGATGATGATGATGATGATGGTGATGATGATGGTGATGATCATGATGATAATGGTGATGATGATGATCATGAGGATGATGGTGATGATGATGATCTCACTCATTTACTTCATTTATATGCTGACTTAACTAATCTGTGTTTGGCATGCAAGACTACAGTAATTCACATAGTTCTACACCTGTACTTTAGTTTGTTATATTATCAGGAAACGTTCGGAGCTTGTAACACAACACTATCTCCAATTTTCACAGGCTGACCCGTGTCAACGGACTGATTCTCAACCTGTGTGTGGCCGACCTGTTAGTCATTTGCTTCTCATGTGTCACTCAGCTAGTGTGGGAACACCTGGGCAGGCACTGGCTGGCGGGAGACGTCATGTGCCGCATTATTAAGATGTTCCAGATCTTTGCCATGTGTGCCAGCACCAACATGCTCGTGGTCATTGCAGTAGACAGGCATCAGGCCATCACAGCCCCTCTCAGGAAACAATTCTCGGTAATGGTGTCACTGTTCTAATGTACCTCAATGTTTGTCTGCAGGTCAAGGCAATAACTGCCTACTATCACTGTTCTAATGTACCTCAATGTTTGTCTACAGGTCATGTCTATAACTGCCTACTATCACTGTTCTAATGTACCTCAATGTTTGTCTACAGGTAAGTCTATAACTGCCTATTATCACTGTTCTAATGTACCTCAATGTTTGTCTGCAGGTCAAGTCTATAAGTACCTACTATCACTGTTCTAATGTGCCTCAATGTTTGTCTGCATGTCAAGTCTATAAATTCCAACTATCACTATTCTAATGTACCTCAATGTTTATCTGCAGGTCAAGTCTATAAATGCCTACTATCACTGTTCTAATGTACCTCAATGTGTGTCTGCAGGTCAAGTCTATAACTGCCTACTATCAGTGTTCTAATGTACCTCAATGTTTGTCTGCAGGTCAAGTCTATAACTGCCTACTATCAGTGTTCTAATGTACCTCAATGTTTGTCTGCAGGTCAAGTCTATAACTGCCTACTATCAGTGTTCTAATGTACCTCAATGTTTGTCTGCAGGTCAAGTCTATAACTCCCTACTATCAGTGTTCTAATGTACCTCAATGTTTGTCTGCAGGTCAAGTCTATAAATGCCTACTATCACTGTTCTAATGTACCTCAATGTGTGTCTGCAGGTCAAGTCTATAACTGCCTACCCACCATTCCAGCTGGTACGCATTCAGGAAGCCTTCAACAATCATTAATATGTTTTGCAATGGTGGTTTATGTAGCATTAATTTTCCATGATGAGGTTGCCCGCCTTATGCACTACCTCATATTAGACGTATTACACGGCATGCATGAAGGTGAAGTAGCCCTATTCATTCTTTGTAACCTCAGAGACCCCCGAGTACTACACGGGGCAAACAGCCTAATACTTTTACTAATTCAAGTAGGCCTCTTTAAATTAAAGGTCGTCTCAAAGCATATACTGCCATAGGGAAGTCATGTGTTAGAGACCTCTATACTAATACTGCCATAGGGAAGTCATGTGTTAGAGACCTCTATACTAATACTGCCATAGGGAAGTCATGTGTTAGAGACCTCTATACTAATACTGCCATAGGGAAGTCATGTGTTAGAGACCTCTATACTAAGTCCAGCATTTATGAGGCGGGATGACCAGTTTCCTTGCTTGCTGCCTTTACCTTCATTAACTCAGGGGAAAAGTCAGACAGCCATTTATATTTCAATAGACTGTAGCATGACGCTACCAGATGCTGAGCCCGGGACCCGGTAATTTTGCATTGGCAGGCTAGGGCTTTAGCAATATAGACAAAACGCCCCATTGCAATGACAGCAATACAAGAGCTATATAGACAAAACGCCCCATTGCAATGACAGCAATACAAGAACTATATATACAGACCCCCCCCCCCCCCCCTTCCCCATTGGAATGACAGCAGTATAGGAGCTATATAGACATAATGCCCCATTTCAATGACAGCAATACAAGAGCTATATATACAGAACCCACCCCCCCCCCCCCCCCCCCCCCATTGGAATGACAGCAGTATAGGAGCTATATAGATATAATGCCCCATTTCAATGACAGCAATACAAGAGCTACATGGACAGAACGTTCCACTGCAATGACAGCAATAATATAAGCACGTCCCATTACAATGGCGACACTATTTGAGCGATTATGACATTAAACCACATTACAGTGACGGTATTGTATGAGCAGTAAAGACATTACACCACATTACAATGACGGTGTTAGATTAACGAGAAAAATATTACACACGTTACGATGGCGGTACTACGAGGGGCGTTCAGAAAGTAATGCACCACGTCGTTTTTCTCAGCTAATAATGAAGATAGAAGCATGAAATTTTGCACACTTCAAATATGGCATGTGCCAATTGTGTGCACTAAATTGCATCGCAACCGGCTAAATAATACGGCTGTCCTAAACCGTTGAAATTTAGCATGTTAGCAACTTGCGTTATAAGCAGCGAATTGTGATAGAATTTCTCTTTGCAGAGAAGGAAACTGTTGTGAACATTCACAAGCGTCTATGTGATGTGTATGGAAGTTTTGCAGTCGAAAGGAGTACAGTCAGTCGCTGGGTTCAGAGAATCAAAGAATCAGGAAGTGGAGATACGGAGCTGCTTGATCGGCCGCGCTGTGGACGTCCTGCCACAGCCACCAACGCAGAAATGTTGAAATGCGCTGAGGGCATTATTCTTACTGATAGGCGAATCACTACTCAACAACTGGCCTTACAGCTGTCAGTCAGCATTGGTAGTGCAAATGCAGTTATACAAACTCTCGGATTTTCTAAGGTTTGCTCAAGATGGATTCCTCGAAGTCTCACAAATGACAGCAATATCTTCTGAATTGTTGGAGCGTTTCAATGCTGATGGAGAGAACTTTTTGGCTAAGATCGTTACAGGTGACGAAACCTGGGCACATCATTTTGAACCTAAGACAAAAAGACAGTCAATGGAGTGGCATCAGCCACAATCACCACGAAGAAAGAAATTCAAGACAATTCCTTCAGCTGGAAAGGTCATGATCACTGTCTTTTGGCACATTGAAGGTGTGATTCTTGTGGACGTTATGCCAAGAGGAGAGACAATCAATTCGCAAGCTTACATTAAGACATTGAAAAAACTCAATCAACGTTTTTGCAGAGTTCGACCGCACAAGAATCCAGCAGACCTGCTTATCCTTCACGACAATGCGCGACCTCACACAAGTCTGGCAACACGGGAAGCAATCACCAAATTGGGTTGACTGTACTACCCCATCCACCCTATAGTCCCGATTTGGCACCCTCTGATTTTCATCTATTTGGTCCACTTAAAGATGCACTCCGTGGGACAAGGTTTGAAGATGATGAAGGAGTGATTCATGCAGCGAAGAAATGGCCACATGATCAAGACAAAATCTGGTACGGGCTAGGAATACATGCACGTGTTTCGCGCTGGCATAAAGCCGTACAAGTTGATGGGGATTATGTTGAATAATACCGATGTTTACATGGCATATCCATGTATATTGTGTATAGATTTCATGCTTTTTGAATAAACAGCTCCTGAGAAAAACGATGTGGTGCATTACTTTCTGAACGCCTCTCGTATATGAACATTAGAGATATTACGTCCCATTATTAAGTGGAACTATCTGAGCAATAAAGACAGACCGCACCATTACAAGGCGGTACTATATGAGCAAGAAAGACAGAGCACCATATTACAATGCTGCACTATATGAGCAATAATGGCAGAATGCACCATTACAATGGCTATAGTTGAGCAGCTCTAATGTAAAAAATAAGTGTGAAAAAAATTTCTTTGTGTTTCAATTTGATCACATAATATAGGCTACTGTTTTAATTTAAAAGTATTAACAGAGAAATTTTAATCTGTTAGGCCTATTTGACAACTAATATGATGATGTGTATGAAGTTGGCACGCTCATCCTGCGTGTGGCATGGATCGGCTCCCCTGCTTCGCAGTAGTGGCCCAACAACGGCCAAACTTTGAGTATAATGATGAGGGTATTCACAAGTATCAACCTTCGCTCAAGATTATTCTTGGCAGAGATATACATAGGAGAATGATGCTTCTACTTTAAGGGACTGTTACACGGGGGTCGTCGTGTTTATAGTAGTGTTACAAATCCAGTGTTACCAAAGGGTTCTTCAGTGATTACCATTACTTTCATTTTTATCCCTTGTCTTTCTTAGTCAGTTATGGTATCGTGCTATTGATGGTAAATTACGCGAAGGTGGGATAGAATATTTGTCAACATCATTATATATTCAACTTCCAACGTTCAGAGACTTGATAAGTCATTCCTTGAGTCCATATAAATTTAATATATCAATTCCATACACGAACAGTTCACACATGTGTTACGGTATATGATATTAACGCCGTCTGCTAAAGGTTAGCGGACGTGCAAATGTAAAGGTTAAGACATTTAATATATTGCGATAGATGTTTCAATTATTGAACGCTCCATACACGATCGATTATGACGTGTCTAGCGTTGTTTGGGTCACAGTCGGTAACTAGGAGACGCTACCCTTTGTTACTTGACCGCCAAGCAGAATAGCTGCGTTTTGTTAACCTTCCAATTCAATGGCATGATATAGCCATTTATATGTGCATTATGATGGACCAGGGTCAGTCCTAGAACTCTACATGAGAGGAAACTTATGGAGGTTAGTGATTAACTAAATCCTTGGAAGGAGAAAGATAATCGTCTACTTTATACGAAGTAATTAGACTCACAGTCTCACTGTCGGCAGGTAGCCATTCTATCTGCGCGTGCATATAGCTGTGATGTTCTGACGACAATTACTGCATTGTATCCTTAAACGGACATTGACATGTAATACAGCAGTCTACGCTATTGATTGATTGATGCATGTACCTCATGTGTGAATTGAACTGTTTATGTATGTGTGTAATCCATATTAAATTGTGAAGGACTCGAACCGGAGGCATTATTTGTTGAATCACGTTACACCATTCAACCATTATGAATTATGTATTTTATATCAAGTTGCTGAGTTAATAAGATGAACAGTTGTTTACATCTTGATGCCAAGTTCAGGCATTACGACAACCCAAAGGTGAGGTTCACCCCATTCGCGTACGAATATTAGCACGATCAGAATTCAAGCAACACAACCAGTAACCACACACGAAAGTCCTTCAACAGCTCCCAGCAGGAATTTTTCCAACTTCGTTATAGCCCACACCACTGCTAAAAGTTCGCGGTCGACAGTTGAATATTTGACTTCTGGTGGTTTCAGTTTCCGTGAGATGTACAAGTTTGGATGGAGGATGTCGTCATGATATTGGAGCAAACATGCGCCAATGCCGTAGTTACTCGCATCTGTGCGGAGAATAAACTTTTTGGAAGCATCAGTTAGTCTCAAGATTGGTGGGTTTGAAAATATATTAATAATATTATGGAAAACATTATTACACTCATTAGTCCATGTCACCTTCACTGGCATGTCTTATTTTAAACAAGATGACAACTGAACTTATGCTGCATTGGGCTGAGCATAGTTAAAACATTTAACCACCTTACTGTCTCTTGTAGGCATGGTAACAACAAATAAGACAGAAAACGTGTACAAATTTAAAGATGTTAAGAATAAAAAATGTTTTTTTTTTCGAGAAGAAAAAATCAATAAATCAATCTATATTAGGATAGATGATTAAGAAAGATAAGAAATGATGAATGACTATGCTGAGTCATCAAGAATATAAAACACAAGTGTGAAAGTAAACCATTATCTGAGTAACGCAGAATCAGGTACTAATTGTAAGTTTAGATAACGGTGATGAAAATAAACACCATTATCACCCTCGATTACCCAACGAGCGTCTCGATTGTTACGAAATGTAACCATTGCCTGTCTATTCTGCCCATTGCATGATGGCAGAAGACGAACAAACTTAACGTTTGCTGTATATTCAAAAAAATTTATAAGTGCCTGCCAGGTAGTATCCTGCGGCAGATTTCGCACTAACACTGTGCGAGAATACGCACTTTTCCCAATATATGTAGTATCATTGTCACGAAATAGTGGACAATGATGATATGTATTCTTTGTCAAAGAAGTAACCTTCCCCCTCAACACCGACATTGTCTTTCTGTTGGATGTCGTATCATTCTGACTGGACTGAGGATGATACCTATCATCACCAAAGGTATTAAATTTACTCCATGTCCCTTCGTTCAAATGGAACCGACGTAATAACAAAGTCTTAATGGCCTCATAGTCTGTGGCTAATGTCGGATCAATATTTTGTGCTGTACTTGCAGGTTCTCCATCCAGAAATTCCTTGAGTTTAAGTGCCCATGCTGTTTTGTCAAGGTTATTGACCTTACATATATTCTCAAAGCGCGCCAGCCATGATGATAGGTCGTCCACGTATAATTTGAACGGTGGTAGCTTAAAGTAATAATTGCCCTTAAGTCGGTTGGAAGAAGATCCCGATTGAACATTATCATTTTGGCTTGCTGCAGCACCCTGCGAATTAAGTTTTGCTGTTTCCAATTTAAGCCGTTGCAATTCCATTTCTTGCTGCAGTATGATTTCCTGTCGTTTCAATTTATTCTCTTCTTCAATCCGTAGGATTTCATCTCTTGCCACCTTTCTTTCTTCCTCTTCCTTAGCAATAGCTTTCTTTTCAGCCTCTTTTCTTTCAAGTTCTTCCATCTCTGCCTTAGCAATAGCTTTCTTTTCAGCCTCTTTTCTTTCAAGTTCTTCCATCTCTGCCTTAGCAATAGCTTTCTTTTCAGCCTCTTTTCTTTCGAGTTCTTCCATATCTGCCTTATATTTTGCAAGTTGTTGTTCTGCAAATTCCAGGAGTGCATCTCCCTTTTTGTTACATCTTTTCCAATTTTAATGAAATGATCCAAGGTAAGCATTCTTGAAGTTGATTTATTTAAGTATTCAATTATTTATGTTTAGTAATCACCAATAGAATCTATGTCGATAATTCTAATTACTCAAAGAATGAATAATCAATATAAGAAATTGCAATATTCCTGTACTGTTATTTATAAGTTCCACAAATCTATAATATTTTGTAAAAATATTATTATCTATCAACTACTATCTATCATAAATAGTTATGATAGTTAGTTATATAAGGTGCTGAAATTATATCATGCACTTAATATTAGTATTCAATAATTATGGGTATTAACCTAAACAGTTAGGTTATTTAATCTTAATAGTTATTAAGTTTACACTTTAGTAATGAGAAAATGTACTAATCAACATTTAATATGTATTAATATGTTATAAAGTTATAATAATTAATCATGGTATATTATGCCATAGTCATGAGCTATAAAGTGCATTGCCCATTTCTTGGACCACTACTGCAAATATGTGCAAAGTCCCTAATTCCTCCTTAAAACGCATAAAAATTTAATCATATTCATCTACACTATTATTAATGAATAAATTATAGCATTAATATTAAATTATAAAAGGATGAAATGAAGACAAACAATACAATGTGTTAACCAAGGGTTCTTCAGTGATTACCATTACTTTCATTTTTATCCCTTGTCTTTCTTAGTCAGTTATGGTATCGTGCTATTGATGGTAAATTACGCGAAGGTGGGATAGAATATTTGTCAACATCATTATATATTCAACTTCCAACGTTCAGAGACTTGATAAGTCATTCCTTGAGTCCATATAAATTTAATATATCAATTCCATACACGAACAGTTCACACATGGTCATCATGAAGAGTTATACATAATAATTGCAGTTCATACTTCATCTATGATTCCTTTACAAATCAGTCCTTGTCTCATACATCTGTATTACTGTAGACAGAACGACATAACTGTATGCACGCGTGGTTGGTAAATTCAACGACCGACAGTGAGATTATGCGTCTGGCACTAGTATCACTAAAAAAGGACTCTTAATTCATCCCGACAAGGTTTAGTCAATTACTAACCTGTAACTTCATCTTTCTTCATCATAACAGTGGACTGACCCATGTCCATGAGAAAATACAATATAACCGTGTGGCTTTCTATGCCCGACACTATAAGAATATAAAGACACGTTTTCTCCGTTTGACGGTCATTTGAAAAAGGGTCCCGTTACTTGGTCACCGTGCGTGACTACCAACGCTGAAACGTCACAGCGTTCACTAGGCTAATAATACTTTTTACATTACATTAAACGTTGTAACCCCTAAAATCGCATGCTGCTAACCTCTAGCAGACAATGCCAAATAATCTACCGTAACAGGGACCTCATAGGATGTTAAAGCGTCTGCTTCAATTCGGACTGTACGTTTCTTCAATAGTCAAGTCTGGTGGCTGTAACACGTCTCATCCAACACGTATAAGGTAATCACATAGGTTTTCAAGCGTCTTCAAAACTCGTCTAATATTGGTGTCTGACGTCGACTGCTGGCTACTTGTACCACAAACGAAGAGGAAAACAAATGCCTTTTTTGAGTATTGGGTCCCTGATATGAGTATCAGGGACCTCCGCTTCCATTCCCCACTTCCATCTTCATCAGAATAGTTCACCCTCTCTGAGTGTTTAGTTTAACCCTAGTGAGTCGGATGAAAGTGCTTTTGGGCAGCGGAAGTCAACAATTGTAATAAGCATATATATATATATATATATATATATATATATATATATATATATATATATATATATATATATATATTATATATATATATTATATATATATATATATATATATATATATATATATATATATATATATATATATATTCGTTGCAAGCGATCTTTGTCCTCTCAAGACTGTGTGTGGTCCCGGCTTTCGGGTCCTCCCAGTAAAGTAGAGGCAGTGATATGTGTCTGTGTCCGATAACGTCATTTGACAGTGGTTGAGGCTCGGTTGCTGCTACGCCATTGATGAACAGAGCTGTGTCCTATCAAGACTGTTTGGTCCCGGGTCCGGGTCCTCCCAGTTCAGGTGGGCCGGAGCTGGTTTCTTCTTGGTAATGCAGCTCGACAGTGGTAGAGGCTCGGCACTGGCTGTGCCGTCCCCTCGATACGTCTTGTCTCGGAGATATAACCCCCTTTGCAGGGTAGAGAACGACTCTTCTCGTGGCATTGCACCCTCGCCACCCGAAGAGAAGTTCCCTGGGGTTGCAATAAAGCCCACTGGTGGCTGGCCTCTTTGCCAGACACTACTGTCTTTGGAGGTATGACCCCCTTTGCAGGGTAGAGAGATATCAAACCTTGGGGCAGTACACACACGCCAAAGTGGGCCTGGTGTACTCTGTTTCGAGTCTAGGATGCTCCCTGGGGTTGAAAGAAAGCCCGAAACACACCCACTACTCGTCTGCTACCGTGTGGGATGCACGGCGGGTTGCGGTACCATCGCCTGGTGTCACGATTGGTGGCTTCCCGGCCATGTGGCAACACGGACCATGTGCAGAGGGCGGCGGTGGCTGCTCGAGAGGCAGTCTGCACAACGGGTAACTGGCTCAAGGGTATGAACGAGTGTATAACTCGTCCCCTAAAGGGCAAAAGAGTGAATAACTCGCGCCCTGGGATTGAAACAAACATATATATATATATATATATATATATATATATATATATATATATATATATATATATATATATATAATATATATATAATATATATATATATATATATATATATATATATATATATATATATATATATATATATATATATATATATATTATATTTGCTAAAATCCTTGCATATCATCATCCACTCCCTGCTTTCTAATGAGTCTGGGGCCATCTTTGCTGTTGGTTCCTTATGAGGGAACTCACATGAAGCAGTCACCATCCCTTACAGTTTTGGTTTATGTATCAGATTCTTTACAATGATGAGGTTGCAGCCTATTATGCCACTGTAAATCCACAAGCAAATTATAGATGTCAAAATGCAAAATATGAAATGATAAAATACATATTACAACTTACTCGGAATTTTACGGGCGAATTAAACACAGACTTGTTGCACAGGACCAGCTGGTCATATGTAACACCTATTTTGAACACCACCCAAGGAAATTATATGCATGGAAAAGCCCAAGAGATGTAACAAGAAATCAAATTTACTTTATCATGATAAAACTTAGATTTAAGAACAGTGTCACAAGTGCAAAAACACCATCCTGGTGCCGACATAAATTCAGATCACAATCCGGTCGTCATCAAACTAAATACAAAGCTGAAAAGAACAGGAAACTGAAGACAGGAGGAACCCCAAATAGAAATATCAGCACTGAAACAACCAGATATAAAACAAAAATATCTAGTGGACGTCAAAAATAAATATGAACAGTTACTGACAGAAAGCATGGAGCAGTACCGAATAGAAAACCCAGAAGAAAAAGTAACCACAAAATGGGAATGCTTAAAAACAAGCATACAATCAGAAAATGCAAATTTACCTAAAAAGCAGCCTAAGAAAAATCAAATTTGGATGATAGATGACATCTTGAATAAAATGCCAGAAATAAAGAGCAAAAAACACTCTAGAAAATAAAACAATAGACAATGACATACGTACTATGTGTACACAAGCAAAAAAACGGTGGATAGAAACAAAATGCAGGGAAATAGAAGACATGGAAGCAAAGCACATGACAAGAGATATGCATGTAATTATCAAATAGGTCGCAGTTTGCCCAAGGAGGAGGCTGTATCAAGAACAAAAATGGAGTAGTCTTACTTGATGAGAAAGACATATCAAACAGATGGGCAGAGTACATAAAAGAACTATTCGAGGACAACAGAGGTAAAAAGCCATCACCAGATTCTGATGAAGGCCCAAACATTCTCAGATCAGAAGTAGAGAATGCAATACATATGATACAAAATGGAAAATAAAAAGGCATGGACAACATAAAAATTGAAATGATAGAAACCATGGAGAGCTTTGGTATAGATACAATCACAGAAATATGCAACGATATTTACCATACAGGATATATACCACATGACATGAAGACATCAGTCTTTATAACATTGCCTGATTGAAGATAAAAATCTTGAACTTTGACTGTATATGTATGTATGTCTGGCCACTACAGGAATAATTTAATAATTGTTCTCTCTCTTTTTTAACTCAGTTTTTAATTTCTAAAAAAAGGTTCAGCTGCTAATTTTAAAAACATCATTTTATTTCAATTTTAGGTTCTTTAGTGTGTCTAATGAATAAAATTTATACTTACTTACTTAGTCGTTCCCCTTCTACCGTGAGGTGTAGAGGTTTGGGAGAGAGAGCGCCAGACTATCCTATCGGTTGTCTTCCTCCTGGCCTGGTTCCATTCTAGTCCTCGGTCCTTCAAAGATTATCTAATGTTGTCCTCCCAGCGGACTCTGTGTCGTCCTGGGGGTCTGGATCCCTGGCTCTTTGTGTCCCATGCTTATCGTGGTAGTCGATCTTCTCCCATTCTGCAGACATGGCCAAACCATCTTAGTTGGGACTGTTCTACTTGGGTCTGCAGGGGGTGGGATTTTAGGCCTTGACGTATCGTCTGGTTATGTGTCAAACTTATAGCACTTGAACTAGGATCCTAGAACTTAAGGCGCAAAGTGCTTTCTCTTAGGTTAATCTCTTCTAATCATAAAATTCACTTCCAGTGCTGTATTATTGTCCTGATATTCTGTGTTATTGGCTGTCTATAATTTCTCTTTGAAGAAATTTGAAGTCAGTACAGTAGGCTTACAATGTGATAGGTTATAACGAATATTATCGCTCAAACACCCACATTGCTTCCTGAACGAGAAGTCCAATTAAGAGCAGCCTATCTTAGCATCTGAATGACCAAACCAATGGTAAATAACTGTCTGAGGAGAAATATTCTTTCCATCTTCCCATTACTTCCTTCGGGGCAGTAAGCAATTTGCCTTCGTTGTCCTTTATAAATTTGAGAGGGCATTGTTTTTCCTTCCTCATGTTCTTTAGGGTCCTATAGAACAATTTCTGGTTTTCTTGCGCATCTTTTTCTAGCTTTTCTCCAAATTCTTCCCAGGACTTCTGTTTTGCTGCTAGCACCTTGTTCTTTGCTTCTGTTCTGAGTGTCACATATTCTCTATATTTCTCCATTTGTCCTGTTGTTTATTTTAGCTCCTAAGTATTGTTCCCATGCCATTTTCTTCTCTCTTATTTTCTTTTTGACTTCCTCTGTCCACCAAGGTGTCCTCTTTCTCTTGTTCCCAAGTCAGACTTCACCACATGCTTCTGCAGCAGCTGTCTTTATGATGTCCTTGAATTTAAGCCAGAGGGTTTCCAAGTCATCGGGTTGTTCTTCTGTGTTGCTCACCGCTGCAGCAATAAGCCCCTGATATCTGGTCTTAATTTCTGGCTCTCTCAGCTTGTAGGTCTTAATGCTCATTTCTCCCGTTCGTTTACTTAGTTTCTTGCGTGATGTTGGGCAGTTCCTAGGCTGAGCAACTCTTTCAGTTGTTCTTTTGATTGTAAGCAGGTAGTGATCACTTCCAATCTCTGGCCTCTCCAGACTCTAGCATCCCGGACATATTTGAATGAGCTCCTACTAACAATGGCATAGTCGATCTCTGACTTCTCATTCTTTGTTGGTTCACATCTAGTGAATGCATGTATGAGCTTATGGGGGAACTTTGTGTTGGTAATGATCAGATTCTGCTCACTGCAGAATCTAAGGAGTCGCTTTCCATTGTCATTGAGAGTATCTTTTCCATATCTTCCGATAACTCCACCCCATCTAGCATGGTCATTTCCAACTGTGGCATTGAAATCTCCGAGCATGATAATTTCATCTAGGCAGTCATCCACTGTCCTTTGAAGCAGCTCGAAGAATTCCTCATTGACCTCTGCTCTCTTATCCTCATTTGGCCCATACACTATGACCAGGTTGACTATGGTTTCTCCTTCTTTTAGTTTTACAACCATAATGCACTCCGAGACAAAGTTCCATCCCTTGATACTATCTTCTGGTTTTTGGCCACAATGCAACCCACGCCCCCTTTAGCACTTTCAGATGTGGGTACACTGTAGAGCAGCGTGTTGCCATCGAGATCCATTACTCCTTGTCCTTTTTTCTTTGTTTTGTGACCGCTTGGTCTTCCACTCTAACATTATCCCTACTACTTCCACGCTAAGCATTTATACGTGCTATAATATGCTACATATAAGAATGACAGACCTCAAAAGCAAATAAGACGTTTTTACACAAAACGCAGTATCATTCAAAGTTCAGTTGGCAGTTACTGCTCTGACAGGGCAAACGTAGGTCAGTCCCAGAAAATAATGAACGGGTTTTATGCGCGAAAAGTGGGAAATGAATGTTTGTGTGATCTGGTTTTGTTTTAATCCAATTGTTAAGTTGGAAAAGATCACACATGTGAAAAAAGTCGAAATAACAGAAAGTCGTGTGCAAAAAGTCGAAAACAGAGAGTCGTGTACAGAAATTGTACCGTGTGAAAAAAGAACGGGTCGTGTGGAAAAAGGCGGGAAAAAAAGAAGAAATAGTATAAATAGAAGAGGTGTGGGCGATAAGAGAGTGATTTTAGGATATATGATTCCAATGATTCCATGATTTTAGACTAGAGGATTTTTACAGATAATGTTAGGTGAACTTCGTCTTTGAGGTTATCAAGACCAGTTTATTTTTCTGTTGGATGTAATTTTCCTTGTGGATATATGTATATTTTCCTTGTGGATAAACAACCAATCATTGTGAAAATACCAGTACGTGTCTAATGACATCAATAAACTCTAATATAATTTTCTACATTTGCTGTTTGTGGAAATTTACAGTAATTTCTTTTGGATATACGTTGTTGTGCTGAAACTGTTTTGCTTATCACCAAACTCAAAGGGAAGAACATTCCTGGGTTGAAAAACTGAGTAAAGGTCAAGTATTACCATCTCTGGCGGAAGGCCAGTTAGCACTTGAACCACAACAACATATGAAAGATTAACTCTGACTAAATAAAATTTATATAACTACTAGTGCCGTATAACCTACACGGCCACATATCTTCAAATTGATGCTGTGACCTGCGCATACAACTGACGCGGGCACATATCTTCAAATTGATGTCGTAACCAGCTCGGTTACAGTTTCGTAATAGCCAGAATTTCTGGTTTTGCTTTCCTCATCTCTTCCGCCAGCTCCTCTTCTTTCTAATTTATACTTCTTGTGTTCCAAGTTCCATAAGTCGTAGTCCGTAGTCCGTTCCAGTTCGTCGCCTTTAGAATCAATCCGGTTTTCTCTGTTGTAGCTCTCGTAATCAAAAGTTTAAAGCAAACAGGTGATTGGCCTGTTGCGCCTTTGCATGGTGGAGGGGCTGCCTCCTTACGGCCTCCGTATATAAAATTTATATCCATTATAAATAGGTATACAATAAGTGTTCAGTAATTATGAAAAAAATTAACGTGCAGCTTCGGTGTATCGATGACTCGACAACGAAAGAATATGACTCTCCCATTCATGTCATAAAAGCTATTACGAGTAATATGAGGTTGACAACTCACCATGTGAAATAAATGGTCTCAGAAACAACTAATGCTTTGGTTTAGAGCTCCCGTCTATGGGTTAGCTGCAGTAGAGGTTTCATACTCTTTAAGGAGTGTCGCAAAAGTTGTTTACAATACATCGTAAAGCGACCTCGCGCATTCTTATTGACCAATCGTCTATCGCGAATCACGGGGCACGCAGACGCAAACGACAAGCATTAGGCAAAATGGAGATGTAGACAATATATTGGTTTGTCGAAGACTAGTCATCGATAGGAAGGGATATAGGGGATCAGAATGGAATTATTGTGAAAAGGATTTCACCTTTGATTCCAGGAGAGGATTGTGAATAAATTTATATAAGGAACAACGGTAGGAGTTTAGCATGTACATAGATAAATGCTGATTACTGGTGTCTACAATTGAGTTGAAAGCATGAAAACCCCCATCTGCTGAAAATAGAAAATTAAAGAAATGACAGATATTGGAAATACATGGATAGGAAGATAGATCTAAATCGGCTGAATAAAACAAGATAGGTTGGAACAGGATCGATAGTATACAAGCTGAGAATGATGAAGGGAAAGTTTCAAGAAACGCACACCTCTTCTGAAATCACCGGTTCGATAAGAAAATTTCAAGCCTAGTCTTAGACTGTGACGTCAGTACCTCTCGGCCGTACGATGGGAGCCAATAAAAAGCGGAGCGCTAAATTGAAAGGACACACTGAAAGACAGACTGGATGCAGAGTTTGCCACTACGCCTTTGCCATCTGAATTGTGAGCAATCTGCCAAAAAATTTAAGTCCAGTGTTTTCTAAAGGTAAGCTGAAATTATGATACCTTTCATGTATATAATTTATTTATTGCAGGGTAATATATGATGTGTATTAATTTTGTGTAGATGCTAAGAATTGCCTCAGTATTTCAGTTTGTACCTGATGTGAAGGATCAACCATATTCAGGAATATTAGAAGATCTGTGTTTAATATTTGGAAGGATCAAACTATAAAATATTAAAGGATGTACAGGAGAGGGTTAAATCAGATGATGGTTAATACTTATAAATAACTGAAATGTTCATGCTAATCCTGTATCACTGAAATGATGTCCTTACTTACTATGACTGTATAACTTTGACATCTGATGACTGACTGGTCTGACATCTGTGCTAGTCAGTTACAATTAATTGAAATGTTAATGCTTCTACTGTATCACTGAAATGATGTCCTTACTTACTATGATTGTATAACTTCGACATCTGATGACTCACTGGTCTGACATCTGTGCTAGTCAGTTACAATTCTAGACAGATACTAGCCAAGACTGATATGGTTTTTCAGGTTTCATGTAACAACTCAAACCAGACTGTCAAGTATCAGAAGCCTGTGTTGTTCATCAGAGGCAATCCCACAAAAGTGCAGGACCCCAAAGAATGAACTTCAGCTGGTCATTGGTACCCATATTGCAAGGTCTGCCAATGCTGATAAATACAGTGACCGTTCAGTGTCAGCATTATCAAGATTCAAAGATAAGTGTCAATTAAGGCACTGACAGAATCCATATATGAACCAACAGCCAATGTTTGTGATATGAAACAAACTTCTACAACAGTATTCCAATTATTGTAGAATTCAGTCAAATGATGACAGGATCGGTAAAGTCACAGGACTAAGAGAACAGTGATATAGTAATATTGATTCAAGTATTCATTAACTTTACTTTACAAGAGGATATTGTTCAAGATCCAGAAGTGTAAAGGACAATAATAATTAAAATTGCTAAAGGACTTTGTTTCAAGTAAATAAGTTTTCCAGAAGGAAAGACATTCCTACCAACACATTAGTTAAGAAATAACATAAATGGTGTGAATATTTTGTGTATATTTTAATGCTCATTTCCAAGTAGCAGAAAAAGAAGATTAATGTAAATATTAAAGGATTATAATAGTACCTGAGGACTTATTCACTTTTTACAATTGTGTTTAAAGTAAATGTTCATTTTATTTATCCCCTAGAAATTAATTAATCATAAGAAAGTCAAAGGGAGGAGACACCTTAAATCCTGGTACTAATTCTTACCATCTGGGCCAGGATTTTCAGTCTGACTCTTTCTATGATATCCATACACCAGTGCTTATTTCTAAGACTGAGGTATTACTTTTAAGACCAGAGCTCTTGACTGGCATACTATCCAGGTATCATCTGATACACCTGGATATCCATCTACTATCAACTATAAAATACTTACATATAAAGTTAAAATACTTACATATAAAGTTAAAAAAAACCTCTCGTTACAAGGAGCAATAAGGAAAATTATGACGATTGAGAAGAAATGAAATGTTAAATTCTCTCCGTGCACACTGTAATGACGTGTACTTGTCACGTTAATGGTGATTGGTCTCTTGTTATCTGAGCAGATATTCACAATTTCATTGGTAGCTCTTCACATTCCATGCTTGAATGCAACATTAGGCCTTATTGTCTGTATTGATTCTATATTGGCTTGCATTGTTCATAACCTTCGTTGGCTGGTATCTTTATAAAGGTCTGATTTTCCCTGGTTATTGTAATGTCCCCCAATTAATATACAAACCAACAACATCAAGCTTTAAGCACATTCCTGAAGTCAAATACATTGGAAGCATTTTTACTGAAGATGGAAGACTTGACAGAGAAATTAAAAACAAGATGTTAAAAAAGTGAGTGCAGCGACTTGGACTCTATCACCGCTACTCGAATATCAGAATATCACTATGGAAACTAAACGACAGTTGATAAATGGTATATTCTTACCAATTCTTTGCTGTCAGTGGCAAACATGGTCCCTGACCAATACACAAGAGGGTAAAATCACATGCTGTGAGATGAGACATAAATGAGAAATGACGACATCAGAAAAATTGTAAGAACTAAATCCTGCATCAAGTATACAGAGACACAGAAAATCAAGGGGTTTGGCCATCTCAGAGGAATGGAGCCCGATAAATTTCTACTACTCCCCTACAATAGGTAGATCTGGGTTCATAGCACGGGGAAGACCAAGAGGCAGACGGATAAACAACATCACAGACATCCTACAACATTACAGACATCCTACAACAACATCACAGACATCCTACAACAACAACACAGACATCCTACAACAACATCACAGACATCCTACAACAACACGGGCTCACGCTTCATTAATGCCTGAATTCCGCGAGGAAAAAAAAAACTCTTCTGACTGACTGCGTAGCCACCTCATCGTCCGTACTGAACATCTGGCCACCGAGTGCCTCCTTGAGGGGTCAAAACACACGATAATCACTCGGTGCGAGGTCTGGTGAATATGCAGGATGTGGAAGACACTCCAAACGCAGATTCGTGATTTTCGTTACTCTTGCACGAGCTGTGTGCGGCCGCGCGTTATCATGCTGTAACAACACACCAGAACTGAGCAAGCCGCGACGTTTTGACCTGATTACAGGTTGCAAGTGCTTCTGAAGCAGATCACAGTATGATTCGCTGTTGATAGTGAGTCCCCTGGGCACGTAATGTCTCAGAAGAGCGTGAGAATCTATTTGCCGGCCGACCGCGTTGTACGGAACTTCTTTGCTTTCGGCGATGATGAATGTCGCCACTTCATGATGGCTCGCTTAGTCTCTTGCTGGAAGTAGTGGACCCAGCATTCGTCACCAGGCGTAGTCGCAGTGTGAGGCCGGCCGGAACGAGCTACATCAGTCACAGTTGACACCCCACTTTTAAACTTTGACATATTATGATAATAGTTTTCATATATCTATTTCATTATCTACACTTTTCTTTTACCTAGCTTTCACCTACGCATGTTTTGTTAACACAAAACCCTCCTACAATCAGAGATCTGTCTCTTTTTCTAATTTAGCACGCCTAATTTATTTATGTTCTCTATTTCCTTTGATGAATGTTTACCAGCAGACCTATTAACTAACGTAGAGCCGGTTACCTGTAATTAAACGCCAGCGATTGAAAATCGTGGTAATAGGATTAGACAGGGATCAGGGGAAATAATTTGAGTAAGGAGGAGCAGATAATTTTGGAACAAAGGGGAGACAATTTCTGTTACCCTTCCCTGAATCCGTTCGTTGAAAGGTAATTAAACACGGTGAGAATCGCCAGATCAAAGGACGGGCTTCGCTCGATTTCGCTCGATTGCCAGAGACTGCAAGCGGTAAAAGGCGTGAAAATTCTCTGTGATTCGCAGATCGAACGAGGAAAAGACGAAATCTAAACTTAGGCGTTAAATGTAACAAGTCTGAGCGAAGTTCTGGAAATTTAATATATATTCTCCAGCTTTTAAAATCCATTATTCAGTACTCCACAGATTTTAAAGACATCTAGCTTCGATTTCTAGAATCCCTTGTATTAGTGAAGTTTCTTAGTTTTTCGTTGGAGATAGGCTTAGAAGTTTGTGTGAAGGTAATTATATTTACTAGTATTTTTGAGTGATTTAAGTGGTAAAATCGGCAATTATATTTTTTTAGTTTTTTTCTGTGCAGAGTGATTTACTAGATAGGTCCGTCATTTATATTTCTCTAGGTTTTACTGTGTTACAGTGGCTAGCAGAACAAATAATAATTTCTAGCTAAACTATGCCAGCTATAAAATAAATTTAATTAATTGCTAGTAACCAGTCAGAGAATAGTTTAACCGACTAGTAAATGCACTGTTCATTATGAGTAATGACGAAATATATAATTATTTCCAATTCATGATTATTAAGTTTTTTAAAATGACTGTAATTTATTTCACGGGAGTTTTTAAACGATGAGACAAGCTCTAAGCTTGTAGTTTCAATTTAAAGTTAAATAACCGAAGTGGATAAATATAATATATTTTACGCGGGTTAAGGATAGGATTGAGAATACTATATTATGGTTAAGTATTTGTATTTTTTTCTCCTTTACACAGTATTGGGTCAAACCCTAAACCTTACCAGCGGCTTCCATATAAATCTGAGAGTAACCATACAAAAGAACAATTTAATTAGTATCTGGGTTTCTTCAAGGTAAACCTGTCTGAGGTTGTGTTTCCACCCAGAAAGAGACAGAATACCAACCCAAAGAACATTAAGAGTGACTTTGTAACTGGGCATATAGATCCAGATTTCTTTTCCAATTTCATTTACAATCAGCCCGTTGAGGTCACCTAACAAACATTAACATTTTCCGACTGTTAAGTCATGTTTATTAAGGGGAGTTAACTGTTAAAAGATTTGTAGGTACGGGTCGGTTTTTTGTATACGCCCCTGTAAGCACACTTTTTGTGATGAGATGAATGCTCGGTGATTTTTTTGATCGCAGCGCTACTGTCTAGCTGTTAGCTTGTTTTTTTAAAATATGATAGGAACCTGGTCGAAGGTTCTATGGAAGAGATGGAGGGGGGAAACGCGGATGAGTCAAGCTCACATCTCTAGCTGCGTGTTAGCGCTTGTACGAATTGAGAGACTGAACTGTTTTAAGCAACTGGGTTGGCGGGCAGTTTTTGGCGGGCAGAGCTTGGAGAAGGTCGGGCCTTCTCGCTAGTGTGTCCCGGAGTATTTGTGTTGTTTCTATGAAGGGAATTTGATAATTCAAGAGGATAATGTTTTGGAAGTAAAGATAAAGAGATTATTGTCGGGAATGTTCTTTCTCCCAGGAGTTTATGGATTATTTTCTAAGAGATATTACCCAGATGCCAGGGAGTACGCCGGCATTATATATTTTCCATTGTATGCCGCTGTGTAAGCGACCAGTGATCATCATCACTTATAAAGATATTATTGTAAACCTTTATGACAGCCTATTGAGACTGCGATGCACGTCCCTTGTTTGGATGACTATTTATGCTGCATGTTTACGAAATGAACTTACTTATCTGATTCACCATGATTTGCTATGAAGTGTCGTCCTATATTATCATGATTTTTACGTGACTGTAGCGTAATAAACTATTTAAACGTTACCATTCGTTGCAACGTTTCTGGACTGTTACGTTTATTGTAGTGTGTGGTTACAGCCTGTGTTGGTATGCCAGAACCTTTCTACATTCGCGTTAATTGACAGTCACTCACTCACACATCAGTCGGCCACCCGTAAGCCCGACCTCATTGACTCTGTCATTGTCAGTCCTTGTTGTACCACACCATCCACCAGAAACATTCCACCACTATCAACAGTAATTGAACATAATATGTACCACTATATCTAACCCTCAACATAGTGGTAACACCGACGTTTGACCATTTGTGGTGTGACAAGAAATTTTTATAATGAGAGAAAATACCGACCTGACATTTCCTATGTACTGGAAACCTCAAGCTAATGACACTGTGAGTGCTGTTAAATTTCTTACCTGGACAAATTAAATGTGACATAAACAGTAATCCTAAATAAAAAATAACAAAGCGAACGCTCCCCGGAGAAGTGTAGTTAACCTGTCTTTGAGGAGCTGGGGTTCTCTTTGCCAAAAAAAAAAAACACTGGATTTGCTGTGTGTGTGTGACCTAAAGATTGTTCCAGAAGATACAACACAAGTATTAAGTAAGAAAGAATGCTCGTGGCCACGGTTGTCTGAGAAGAGAGGAAGGATGAATGAATAATTCTCATATATACCTTGTAGAATCAATGTACTCACTTTGTGTATTTTTTTAATGCAAGTTTTGCAAATGCTGTCCCTTTCAGAATAGATTAACGTATAAACTCTGTTCTTTACTGTAGAGGGAAATACTAGACCATAGCGTATAAATCTTTGACTCTTTGGGGTTAATTACTTTCTTCTAACGGGATCTTGTCTCAACAGAGGGAGGGAGGATTACACCTATGAGCCTAACTCTTTAATTAATTCATTAACTTATGTGTATTTGTATTTGATTGATATTCAAAATATTGCTGTTGTGAAATTTCTTTATGATAAATAAAATTTACATAAACTTTATTTACGTGTGTTAGTCAGCTCGTCCCAACATATCCCTACATCCATTAATATAGTTTTTTCACGTTTGTGTGTCTAATTGTCGTCACTTATCTATGTGTGTGTGTAGAGGTGAGTGGTTGAATATATATATATATACATATATATATATATATATATATATATATATATATATATATATATATATATATATATATATATATATATATATATATATATAAGAAAACTGTCTGATCTAAAAATCTCAGTCGTGACCGATAGGCTGGATAGATTATCTCTCAAATCCAGGGACAGACTTTACCTTTCACCATTTCACTCGTGCAAAAATCTATTTCTTTACCTTATCTCCCACTGAGCTATCACCTGTTCTAGTTCTATTCGGACGGGACCAAAATTTATCTTAAATACCTATAAAAAAAATCTACGACAACTTCCTGTGCTACACATAAACCTGCTCAAGCGACACACAAGCGTCCCCATACTGCCTCTTCATCCTCCGATGAATGTCTGCTGGTTTCTCACCCTCACTACCCAAAAAACGGATAACTGCACGCTGCTCTTCTGTCGTGCATGCTTCCAAAGGGCGGCCATCTTGGCTATGGTTTGCTGACGTCATACTTCCAATCAGGACGACGGGCCTGCGCGCATTGGTACCTCAAGCGGGAGGGCATAACATATCTGTATAATAGGGGAACAACAGAAGTGATTGCGTCATTAATAGGCTGAACTGCCCATGGTAAACTTCCAGTGTTATGTGGTGCGGTTGGCACTAATGACCTGTCATCGAAGCATCATTTTTTGGTGATGCGTAGATGGCAGGGAGGATAGTGTGATTCTCTTGCATAGCTAGGCGTGGTTGTCGCACGGAAGGTCCAGGTTTCGAATCCTGGGTAAGCCACTCATGTCTGTTGTTTTTCTGTTGTCTAGTGTTCTACTTCTTTATTTCCTACGAGTGCCTGATAACATACCTTTATGTTTGTCTCATATTAATATCTGTAGCACAACCGTCTACTACGTGATTTTGAATTTTAATTGCCATATTAACTTCTACACCTCACGGTAGAAGAGGAACGAATAAGTAAGTAGTATTGCCATATTAAGAATATTTTTTGACCCCCCCCCCTTTTCTCCCCCCCCCCCCCCCCCCCCCCCTCCCCCCCCCCCCCCCCCCCCCCCCCCCCCCCCCCCCCCCCCCCGCCGAACTTGGCAGATTTCACCTCTCCCTTATGACATGCCGTAACTTGGTCGACCAGTTTCCGAGCCCACGAGCCGATCACATGACAAACTATGTACACATACAAACACACACTCGTATATACATATATATATATATATATATATACATATCTATATATATATATATATATATATATATATATATATATATATATATATATATATATTTATACATAGATATGGACATAGCCATACAATGTGATGATAATTAGTGTAAACCTTATATTTCTTTGCTTGTGTTTTCTTTTCCTGGCTTCACTCCACGCTGCTATGGAAAACAGATGTACACCGCGTCCTAACGTCTCAGCGCTATGGATTTATCGAAGCAGATATTAATAGAAGCAGTTTAAAAGAAAATGTGATTAGTTCAATATTAAGACGACAAAGGTTATTATCTTCGAGATGACGTCACACGCGCTCTGAGAATAAGTTTAATTAAACCGCACTTAATTAAGAAAAAACATGTTCGCGATGCAAAGGGTGGCAAATGTAAGAGAATTGTAAGTGTTGTTGAGGAGGTGGAGCCCTGTGAATGATTGAAAGTGGTTGAAGGAGAGAACTAGATGAAGACGAAAGGGGAAGACACGAGAGTGGTAATATGATGATAAATTTAAAAAAGAAATTTAAAGATAAATTAAAGCGAGAAATTGGATTTTCACGTGATGAGCACGCGTGGACCATTGATAAATTCGTCTAATGCAGATATGTCAAGAACTTTTTAAAAATCTCCACATGCGAGACAAATTCTTCAAGTGCTTACTCTAAGCTAAAGAGCTCATTCAGTTTCTTGCATCTGGGGCATCGATTTCGTCCGGTAAGCAAAGAAATAACTCATGTCCTTTTACTCGATGGAACAATATTGTGAGCTGCTGACAAAGAATCGGTCGCGTCTATGCCCATGATGGGCACAAAGCAAATCCGATTACCGTCAAAGAAAATGAACGATCTACAACTGAGTGTCTTAACATGTGGGCCGTGCTTTTCTGCTTGAAAGTGCAAAGGAGACACAGAGAAAGTATGAGGTGCCTCTCAGAAAATTTATCGCAATTGCTTTCTCACTCGATACATTTCTAAAGTTTAGGTTCAAGAGTTTTTAGCAAAGAAAGTTGTTTTAGTCTCTAATTTGCTATAGTGTATCTGTGAGACCACAATAGAAGGAAGAGTTGAAGGCAGACGTGAAAGAGGAAAACAGCGCTAAAAGTGAGAAGATAACATCAAGAGATGGACAGGAAAGAGTCTGTCAGAGTGCTCCATCAAGACAAGAGATGGACAGGAAAGAGTCTGTCAGAGTGCTCCATCAAGACAAGAGATAGAAAACGTTGCAGATCCATTGCAGCCGACCTTCGTTGAGAAGATGGCAGGTGATGTTTATCTGTGAGAATGATTCGTCTAGTTCCCGTGGTTCTACGATCAGACAAAGTAAGAACATCAATACTGCTCCCTCAGACAATAATCGTACAAGGCATGACATGATCTTAGCAGTGTCCAAGATGGCCCCTCAAATTTGTGACCTTACTGACCGAACCAGCAACAGCCATCTAATTACGGTCGTTTATTTATTTTTGTATTATTCGAATTAGGTAGAAATAAAAAATTCATCCCTCAGGGATGTCGTAAAAGGTGACTAATCTGAGATTGTGCATGGGAATGGCAACCGGATCATGTAATACAAGTTGCTACAGATACCACTGCTGCAGGACCTTGTTGTTTGATGCAGACGTCTCGCAAAGGTCCAGCTGCAGTGATTGTTTCAGCGGTAAAGGAGTTGAAACTTCTTAATTATGTCCTGATTAGTTCATTGATTAATGTGTGTGTGTGTGTGGGGGGGGGGGGGGGGGGGGGGGGGGGAGTTATAGACATTAAGATTACTGTCAGAGGAGATGTGAGGGCAAAGAGGTTAAAAAACCCTGACCTACATCGTCTGATCTGCCAGTCTGAATTACGGTGACACATGACGTGAATGAAAATTGTGCTTGGGCAGTGATCGGCTGTTAGAGGTAAATTACTCTGGCGGGGGTAATTTTGAGTTTTTTGGGAGTAAAGATCAATAGTAACAAGGGTCAATTTAGCCATTAGACTAACTAGGACTAGTATTACATTCCGTATTTTTATCCAGTTTGCTTTGGATATAAGTATAACAACCTTGTTGTTTGTTAGTTTTTTTGACCACATCAATAAAAGAAACAGTTCCAGTGTGCCGGAGTAACGGCGACGCATCAAGCTTTAGACAGGAGTTTAGGTCTAATCTAGTTACCGAAGTGTCCGATTGGTTAAGAGGTTAGAGCGTTGTTACCTCGCGGCAAAATTACTGAGTTCCGCGATAGAAAGCTGTATCGTCATGCTCCAGCTTACCCAGCTGTAAATGGGTACCTCAATCTGCTCAAGGAATACAAAGGCGACGAAGAAGGAAACCGGTAACTACTTCATAAACCTGAAGTCTCTAAACCTTCACCATCCTGCGGCTTTGGGACTGCCTTTACCATTTTTTACCTAGATGCCGACCACTAGTTGCTAGGGGAATTGGATTTTAATGAAAGTACGACATGTTCAAAGGCAACGATGGGATATAATCGGATTGAGACACGGACACATTAAACAGTGATTTAGAGCAGTGGTTTCCAAAGTGGGCGGTTACCCCCCCCCCTACCCCCGGGGGCGATTGGAAGACCAAAGGGGGCAACAAGGAGCGTTTAGTTGCAAGGGAGTGGTTGAGGAGTTTTCAAGCTATATTCAACAATATTACTTAATATAACCCTTACATATAAAAGCGGTTTGATTACACAGGACCGAGAACGTAGTCTGAACAAACCCTAAGCCATAGCTCCCTCCTTAAAATCGCTTGTCCCAGTTTCTCAAACACCTTACAGCGGAGGTTCCCGAACTGGGGTACGCTCAATCACGATAAACTTTTCAAGGGGTACTGGAAAAGTTTGGTAATTAAGTGCTTTAAATATTCAAATATTGTGTTGCAGCGTTAGGGGAAACGTTTTTATGTATTTGAGAGACAAGATCAATGAGGCATGGACGAGATATTAAAGTTGGGAAATGGAGGAGGCGCTGCGGATGTTCTATGAGAGCTTAGGGGGCAATGTCCCGAAACAGTTTGCAAAACACTGATCTAGAGAAAGAATACTATTTGATTACGAAATGCTAGTGGGATTATTGATAAAGAACACCAGCACATAGAATACAAGAAGAAGAAGAACATTGAGTTATTAGGATTTGCAGACATAAAACAGAATGACGTAATTACAAGAAAACCACTTATAGAACTAAAATGCCTGTCTAGAACTGGAAGAGTTAAGAGAGCAAGTGCAAACAAATGCTTGCACAAATTGGCACAGTGCTTCTGTAAATAGAGAAAATTATGCCATTTACTTGAAGAACGTTCCGACAAAAATGTAAAAAAAAAATACATATATATAAATACATTTTTAAAAATACAAATTTAAAAAATGGGGAAATATGCTATGTTCTGGAATCGGGTAAAACAGACAGAGAAAGCGCAAAACCTGGAGCAAGATTGATAATGAATTCTAGGAAGTTATAATTCAGTAGTGAAACTGAATACATCTCAGAAAATCTGAACTTTGTACATCTTACAGAAGAAAGTAAACGAACAACTGTAATACAAGCTTGAGGCAGTGGTAGTTACATGGAAGAAATGAGCAAATTCTTTGGTATAAATAAAAGGACTTTTGTCCATATATAAATTAGTGCTTTCTTTATTAGTTAGGAAGATTAGAGTGAGGCTTTTCTAAATATCAAATAAAAGCATGGAGTTTAGAAGTTTGAAAACCACAACTAAATGTATGGCTGGTACATTAGCGAACTGCTTTATGTCCTTATTTAATCAATCGATGTTGCTTGTGTGCGTAAAGTTCACTGATTACATAATACAAACAAAACAATAAAAACCTTCTTTTGTCTTGTACATGCCACTTTCACTCACTTTCACTTTTTAAATTAATCGATAAAAATACATTACCCTGATGGGTAAAATTAGGATATGTGGTGTCTGCAATTGTTGGTAATTTATTCAGTGTAGTGGATTTTGATGGTATTGTATGGTTGATGTTACCTAGTGTGATGTATGAGGTCAGCTGTGAAGGCTCCTGAGATAAATGTAGATGTGAATTACAGAAGGCCCTTCTTACTACCACTTACGACCTCACACATATCTTTTTTACTAATGAATGTGGCTTCGTTAAAAGTCTAGGGTACTGATATGTAATGTGTTGTGGTAGATTACACACACACACACACACACACACACGCGCGCGCGCACACACGCACACATGCACACACACGCACACACACACACACACACACACAGATATTTAATAAGTCTAATAATATTAATAAAAGTTATAACACACTGAACTAACTCAGGCTGTTTTAGTTTTAAAATTTAAATCTTTTGATAAATTTATTTGTTCTGAACCAAATGTTTAGTTGGTCAGAACATAAGAAATATTATGGAGTTATAAATGGAATGCATAATTGTATGACATAATAAAATGGAAAATGTGTACCTAATTATTTCAATTGACTGGTTAATGTTAATTATAATAAGATAGTCCCAGGAGAACTTATTACTAGATATGCTGTTGGGGTGGTGTCATCACCTCTGTGACTACCAAAACATTGTCCATTTACTGATGGGAGGAATACAAGTTTTATTTCCCAAAAATGGTATGTTCTAGTTGATGGTAATATAGTTGGTGAGTTAGTTAGTAATTTAGTTGGTGAATGTCCAGCAGGCCAGACGCTCACGTATCTTGACTGCGTAGTTCTGGTGCTGGAATCTGGTGGCCCACTCCTCTCCGAATCTGGAGTACAACGTTAGACTTCACTGACACCAATCTTAGTCTGCACAGGCACACTCTTGTGTAGTCTTATAACAGCATTTGACACCACTTCGGTGCCAAATAGAAACTCACAATTCTGAAACAAAAGTATTGGGTCATGTGTCAGAACTCTACCTCCTGAGCCACTTCTGCACACAACACGACACCACAACACCACACAGAATGGGTCAGATCTCTCTGACCACACAGCACATCTTACCTAGTTGTTTTCACATAGTACTAGTTCCCCAAGACTACATTGCATCTGAGATATGTTCAATAGCTTCCTGCTATTGAATAAGATAGGTGATATGTTCCTCTGATCTCAACACTAGATCCTTTTTCATAGTTTTATTTAGGCGTTCCTATATATTTTCTTTGTATGTATGTCTCTAGACCTGAACTTGGACTGGGGACCTAGAGCGAACACTTACTTGTCGTAATCATTTTTATGATACGGCAGTATCAATCACTCGAATTATTAAAATATACAAAATAAATACTGTTCATTCTTACCAGAATTCAGAATTGAGAACACAGTTAAATTTGCTAGCAAAACTCAGCTGAGCTGCTGGCTGTATGATGGCGTCCCACTATATATTTGTATTCTTCTGGAATCAACACCACTATTAATTTAAACTGCGTCTCTGAACAGACTTATGTCAAATGGCAAAATTTCACATCTCTGTCCCGCTACTATAAAATGCGTTGACCAATCGCCGACTTCCCCCCTAACTTTCAAATCTATAACCAAAAGTCACTTCAGTCAAATCTCAGTCAAGTATGTATTACGGTCTGTTAGTCCGTCTGTCTCTACTTGATTTTTCATAAAAAACACACTTGGTTCTACATGCATTTCCTACACGAATCTGCCTCCTAAGTTATTTTTAGCTACAATTCTCCACCATTTCCCCTCTCTTTAATTACAGCTCGATTTTTTACGTTTGCATGCTCAAGGCCAAAATTTTTGAAACTTTAGTGACATTGTTTAACAGTGCAGTCGCTCGTCTGATATGAACAATACAGTCTTTTGTCATTATCTTCCTTATTATCTATTCGTCTGTATAAATGAAAGCATATTATTTCTCTGCTCAAGATGGGCTATCAAACTAGCTAGGTTTTATTTTCATAACTCTATTATTAAGAAAAAACCTATTTTTTTTCTCAAGTTTAGTTTTAGAAATTTGTTCGAGAACCTTCTCTCATGTGTTTTGCCGCGGCATTCAAATAAAGACCAAGCATCGAAAAACGTCAAAGAAATGACTGTCTCGAATAAGAGCTAAGGTCCTTTTCTTGTCCATTTCCTTACTTATGTCAACTAGTGACGTGAATTTTTTTTTCCTTTCACCACCAATTGCGTCTTTTTGCCGTTCGAACATCAAACACGTGTTCAGTCATATCTTTCCTTTTTTGATCTCCGTTTCATTCCCCCCCCCCCCCCCCCCCCCCCCCCCCCCCCCCCCCCCCCCCGCGCCCACCCCCCCCACCCCCCCCCCTCTACAAAGGGTAAACGTTCCGTCTGCACGTCTGACTAGATAATTTGAATGGTAGCAGGAAAGGCGGGCATGGGCGAGCATGTCTCCTAGTATCTTACGCATTATTTTTATCCCTACATTTTATCGTTAACTTTGGAGATATTTTAACGTTGTATCATGGTAAATTCCTCACACATCTCCCCACCTGAGAACATGCACTACGGCAAGTTCCAAAACCAGTGATACACATAGATAAAATCTCTCCTCACGCCTACCATTACTCTAATTTTGATCACAGGGGTGCCGACTGAGGAAATCTGCACCGACATTCAATGACCCTGGGATGTATTCGATAATAAACTGATAAGGTTGCAGTAATAAAGACCACCTCAACAATCTTGCGTTTTCATGCTTAGCCTGAGATAAGAATACCAGGAGCTGATGATCCGTCTGGACCACAAAAGTCCTACCATACAGATAGATTTGGAACTTCTTTATTGCCCAGATTAACGCTAAACATTCCTTTTCGCTTGTAGAATATCCTTGTTCCGCTTTATTCAATTTGCGGCTTGCATAAGCGACTGGGTTCTGTTCCCCATCGGGTGAAGATGACCTCTGCAACAAGGCCGCCCCGAGGCCTACATTACTTGCATCTGTTCTCACCACAAAGTCCTGTGTCAAATCAGGCAATTTGAGAATAGGCTTGCTAGTGAGTTTTTCCTTTAATTCTTGGAAAGCTAATTCACATTGCGCAGTCCAAATAATTTTATCTGGAAGTCCCTTGCGAGTCAGATCAGTCAGAGGAGCACAAATAGAGTTAAAATTTTTGATACATTTTTGATAAAATCCGCATAACGACACGAATGATCGCACGTCTTTTTTTGTTTGTGGTCTAGGTGCTCTCTGCAGTTTTTCCAAGTTCTTGGGATCAGGGGTCATGTTACCCTGATATACAGTGTGTCCCAAGAATTCCAACTCTTTGCATCCAATACAACATTTTGTTGGCCTAGCAGTTAAGTTCGCCTCCCTAAGCCTATCAAATAACATTTTTAGAGCGTCAATGTGTTCTTCAAATGTCTCTGTGGCGATGAGAATATCATCCATGAAATTCGTGATACATGGGTTATTCAGGGGATCCAACAATTTGCGCATCATCCTTGAAAATACACTCGGAGCATTTTTCAATCCGAATGGTAGCATGTTGAATTCATAATGTCCTTCCGATGTGCTAAACGCTAAATAAGGTCTCACTTCAGGCTTCACTGGAATCTGGTAATAGCCTTTACTAAGATCCACCTTTGAAAAGTATTTTGCCTTGTTTAATCTGGCAAATAACTGTTTTGTGTCTGGTAATGGATCCACTTGTCCTTCTGTGACAGCATTCAGTTTCCTGTAATCTATGCACAGTCTGTGTTCCCCAGACGGTTTCCTCATCAAAACTACACTGGAGCTAAAAGATGATTCACTGTGTGAAATAATCCCCTCCTTCAACAAATAATCTATTTCTTCCTTCAATGCCTTCTACTTCGCGAACGGAATAGAATAGGCTCTCATACAGATTGGGTTTGAGTCTACCAGTTTCATGTCATACTGTAGCAAATTGGTATGTCCTGGTTTATCTGTTAATACATCTGTATGTTCCTCCAGAACCTGTTGAACTCTCTCCCTCTGATTTTTAGTCAGGTGCTTACTGACTTTTACTTGTGCCGCTGTTTCACAAGGATGTAATGGGTATTCATGTGAGGTGAGTGGTTCCTTTTGCATTTGAGTTGCGATAGCCAAGGTCAGTAAGGGGGTGCTTTCCTGGAGTGGTCTGTCCAGATACTTCTTTAACAGGTTTACATGATACACTTTCTCCTTCCCCTTCTTGTCAATTTTATAGTTTGTTCTAGACACCTTCTCTAGAACCGTATATGGACCTTGCCATCCAATTTGTAATTTATTCTGGCTGCCGGGTAGTAGAAGAAGCACCTTCTCTCCCACAGCCAGTTCTCTGTCCTTTGCCTTCCTATTAAAATATGCTGCATGTTTCTTCCTGGCTTGTCTCAAATTATCATTTGCCAGTTTCCATCCAGCTTTCAGACGAGTGGTCAGTTCGTTCACATATTGATAAGATGAGGTAACAGTCTCTTCTGCCTTCTCATCTGTCCAGGTCCTTAATAAGGCTACATCTGGACCTTTAAATGTTCATACTTATTTTTCATGGAACCCGTCGGGTCCCTTCCATTAGAAGCCTTATAATGAGGACTTTTCTTCCTAGAATCATCACTCACAAATCGACCACTACCAATTTTTTTCTTGGGTTTGTCACCCCACTTTAGATTGCTTGTGAGAGATCTTCGCTCTCTTTTAGTTTCATCCAGTCTATATAACTCTGACCGAGGGATTGTCAGTTTATTCTGGGGTAAATTTCTTCTTTGTACTCGTCGCATAGTGGCCATGTTAATCCATTCAAGTAAAGACTGGGTGTTAAAAGGGGGCTCCCATTTCACTTTGTCTACCTGAGTATAATTATTTTTCCTTCCAGGCCTAAGTTTGCCCCGTGGCGTTTCTAGGTCCTGCACATATTTTCCCTTTGTGGGTGTTCCCTCATGAAATACGCCACATGCTTCTACAAAGTTTTCAGTATCGACATTTACGTCGGGCCAATAGTATTTTTGAGCAACTTTTTGGCAGATGGTACCATCTTTCTCATGGTCACCATCTTTTCCAACATGTAAGCTCCTTATTAAATTTGCCCTATATACCTTGGGAAGAACCAACTGTCCGTGACCAGTGGATCTAGTTCCTGTCTTCCTGTATAGCAATCTGTCCTTCATAAAGTATTCTCCTTTGCTTGGAGGTGTGTGGCATTTGGGCAATTTTTTAAAACATGGCTTGAGTGTCCTATCCTCAGCCTGCGCCTTCCTCATCTCCTCTGGATGAGCGTTTATAGGTTCACCTTCTTCCTCCTTTTTCTGTGACCTGGTCTGCACTGTCGCCATGATCACAGGTCTCTCGGGATTCCCCAAGAAGACATATCTACACCCCAATATCAGAGGGTAGATTGGTTCATCTATCACTGCTGCTCTGATTTCTCCTTCCACATAGCGAGTTTTCACCGTTATCCTTGCGATGGGAAGTGTCATGAGTGGTATGTCCTTAGTCGCCCCTTGTATTTCCACTGTTTCTGTGGTATACTGACTTGGGTCCACTAGGCTAGACTTCACAACTGAATCATAATCCAAACCTGTATCATAAAGGCACCTTATGGTGACCCCATTACAAATAACATCCTCACAAACTGGGGGGTGATAAGGTTCCTGCTGTCCATTAGGATTAACCTTTAATCTTTGAGTCCCCGACTTCATTGCAGCAATGTTTGAAGGTTTCCTTCTACAAAATTCGGTGTTATGGTTATCTTTCTTGCACCATTTGCACCATCTTTTTCCTTGGTTAAACGGTTTTCTTTCATTGTATTTTTGGTCATTGAACTGTGAGTTTCTGTCTCGGTAGTCATTTCTTGGCCGTTCAAAGTTTGTCCTGCCTTTATTACCCTGTTCTCTATTTTCAAATTTATTAAATGACTGTGGAGCTTTAAAAGTTTCTATGTGCTTCTTTTTAGAGCTACTTACCTCTGCCTGGGCTGCCTGATACCTCTCAGCGACATTTAAAACCTCCCCCAACTTCTCTGCACCTTGTTCCATGAGAAATTTTCTCAAGTCTGGAGCCATGGACTCTCTCAATTGCTCTATCATGATTATCTCTTTAAGATATTGGGTCTTCCCCAAAGCAGTCCATTTCTCCAAATAGGTTTCCAGTCTGGCAGATAATTGGTGGTATGTCTCCCCAGACAACAGTTTGGCATTTCTAAATTTCTTACGGTAAAATTCACCATTTTTTCGTACCTCAATAACAAAGCCTGCTTTAGCATGTCATAATTGTCTTGGTCTTCTCTGTTCATTTTTGCGAAAACTTCATAAAAAGTACCTCTCAGTCCCTGTGATAACTTTAAACTCCACCTCTCTCTCTCTAACCCATATGTAGTAGCTAATAATTCAAAACGACCGAGGTACCCCTCGATGTCATCGTCTTTTTCAACAAAATGGTCTAAATGAAACCCCATAGCTGATGTTGAGGCTCCCTGACTAGGCGTAGCATCTGAGGCAAAAGGGCTGGCACCATTTTCAGGAGCATGGCCTTGTAACTCCAGCTCCCTTAGTCGTAATTCGTGCTCCCTTTGCAACCTTCTATCTTCTGCCTCCCTTTCGGCCTTTTTATCTTCTGCCTCCCTTTCGGCCTTTTTATCTTCTGCCTCCCTTTCGGCAGTCAATCTTTTATCTTCTGCTTCCCTTTGCTGTCGTTTTTCTTCTGCCTCAATCTGCAGCCTCTTAAGTTCTCTATCAGCCTCAATTTGTAGCCTCTTCTCTTCAGCTAACCTCCTATCTTCCCTTTCAATATACTTGTCACATTCAGCAGTTACATACTGAATTAAAACCTGACCATCCATTCCCATTTCCTTCGCCGTTAGCACAGCAGCTGATCTGAACTTTGCCAGCTCAGCCATCACACAAAATAACAATGATCAAGGTAAAAATCTAACTAATCAATAACCAAAGTAATTCTAATTAACTATTGAGTAAGGTAATTCTAATTAACCAATTAATTAATTAATTACCACTGGCTGTGAAGATTCACCAACTTTTATTTTCACTTTCAATTTTAAGGGACCCTTTTAATTTTTACAATTTGTCCCCCTGATTTTATTCTCCCACCAGGAGATCCTAATATTACTGATAAGCTAATTATCCTTGGACAAGACCCCAATATATGTAGTGGATTTTGATGGTATTGTATGGTTGATGTTGCCTAGTGTGATGTATGAGGTCAGCTGTGAAGGCTCCTGAGATAAATGTAGATGTGAATTACAGAAGGCCCTTCTTACTACCACTTACGGGGGCCGCGCTAGCGTAGTGGTTACAACACCGCTCTGGCGACCGGGTGATACAGGATCAAACCCGGGCGACGGCATTTGAGGATTTTTCGTTGACCGGGATTTGGACTGGATTAACTCGAGACCTGGCGAAGACATTTGAAGGAGTGTCGTCGACCAGGGACTGGCGGCTCCTGAGTCGACCCAGCTCTAATGGGTACCTCCGAAATCGGAGAGTATTTGCCTGAATGGCGAGGGACACCTGTCTATGTACAAGAAACAAAGGGATACTCACGTAAAAATCAATGTCAGGTTAAAATATTAATAATAACCTGAGATTTCGCCTCGAGTATTAGCGGGCGTACGAAAAAAAAAAAAAAAAAAAAAACTACCACTTACGACCTCACACATATCTTTTTTACTAATGAATGTGGCTACGTTAAAAGTCTAGGGTACTGATATGTAATGTGTTGTGGTAGATTACACACACACACACACACACACAGAGAGATACAGTAGAACTCCATTTATCCGAACCCCATGGGACCGAGCATCGTTCGGATAATCAAATGTTCGGATAATTGGATTACATAATGTATCGAGTACATGTACACATATGTCTAACAATAATTAACCATCACAAGAAAAATACACTATAAAACATATTTACCTGTACTGTAATAATAATACCCACACTGTATTAGATCACTGTATCACCAAAATTTTTTCATTACACTGCAGTGCATGTACTACTTGTATTAATTATTTTTGTTAAGAAAGAGAAATGTTTTCAAAATAACATTACAAACGATTCAAAACCAGGCGCAACTTACGTATACACGTACTTGCACAGATGTAGCCCACTATTTAAAATAATGAGGAATCCTCTTTTGCACCAAACTGGATAGTCTCCTTTTGGCTGCTAAGTCCCGCATTCTCTTCAACAGCAGAAGCTGTGTAGGACAGCTGTCATCTTCTTGCTCGTACCAAGCCATCGCTGTTTCTAGTGCTATAAAGGCCTCTTCAGGATTTGGTCGACGTTTTGGGTTTTCTTCATAATCTACAAGTACATCATGTACTTCTGGGGAGTCTTCATCATCGGTCACTACATGTATTTGTTTTTCTTCTTGCACAAAAGACAAAATTTCTTCGTCATTCAAAAACTGAAAACCAGAATCATTATCATCTTCTAGCCACATGTGTGCATCATCTTTGTTACAGTCCAAAAATCCGGGCATTGCTTGAAACAGTTCCACAACTTCATTTATGCAATCATCATTTGTGTCCACTGCAGTAGTTTCATTTCCTCCTTCTTTCCCAAGCAATCTATTCCAAGCCTTGTTGAGATTATCTTGTGACAGGGTGGTCCAAGCATCAGCTAACATATAGCAGCAGTCTTTGAGATTAAACTTTTTGGAAAACGCCACCACACTTTCTTCATCTTCAGCCAACAATAAACGACGCAGGACTTTCTTCTTGTACATCTTTTTAAGCTTTGCTATAACACCCTGATCCATTGATTGAATCAGTGCTGTTACATTGGGAGGCAGAAAAATTACTTTAAAATTTGCATCAACTGCATTCAATGTATCCGTCTCTGGATGAGATGATGCATTGTCCAGTAGAAGAATTACTTTTCCAGTTTTCTTTTCTTGTTCTCTCAAACCTCTTCACATTTGGGATGAACTGATTTGTATACCAATCAAGAAATATTTCACTATTCGTCCAAGCACTCTTCTGTGCTTTGTAGCACAATGGGAGACATGTCACATTCTTTAAACAACGTGTTTTTTTGGCTTTGCCGATCATTAGCACCGGTAAACGATGACTTCCACTGGCATTCGCGGCTACCAAAATTGTTACTCTCTCTTTGCACTTTTTAAACCCAGGGGCAGCTGCTTCGCGCTGAGATGCAAGTGATTTTTGAGGCAATGATTTCCAGTATAAGCCAGTCTCATCGGCATTATACACATCATCGAGTAAATAACCTTCTTCTTCCAAAAAAGCCAAGAATGTTTCTTTAAAATTTTCAGCGGCAGTTGCATCGCTAGATGAAGATTCCCCTTGAATCTCCAATTCTCGTATGCCATGACGAGATTTAAAGTTTTCTTAATCATCCCTGGGTGTGGTGACCATGAAGTGGGATGTTATAAATATTTATAGGGGACTTAGTGTACTGACTGAGATCAGCTGTGAAGGTATCTATATCTAATAAGTGTAGTGTATTATAGATAACCTTACTTGCTGCCACATATATATATATCTCAGTCAGAATTATTCTGGAATAGTGTGATGACTACGTTATGTGTCTAGGGTATGTGTATGATGAAGTGTAAGTCACAACAACAGACAGATAAACAATTTAATTTAATCCACTACTCTTGACAACACTGTGACACTCACATACATATAACACTCTATGAGAATATCTTAAGGAGTCACTGATAACTTTTCAAATAACAATATGTATGCATTGTTGTTATAAAGGTATATGTGTCCTGATTCAAATACAAAGGAACCAGGGATCACAATCAATTTTAATTACAAGTATATGTACAGACTTTATCAATATGAATATTGTAGTGACATATATTATTAAAAATATCCTATGTGTGTCAGTTGTGTAGTAGTAATATGAGGTAATACTGGTTTTGTTTTGTTCAAGCTCTGTTGGTATTTGTCATCATGACTTCAATAGTTTGTCTTTTGGGACTAGTATTGGAGATGTTCTCAGTTCCTGATATTAAGACAATTAAATTCCCCTCTGAATGTTATTTTTACAAAGTCATTTCAAGATGAGGGGACATAATGTTGAGCTCAGCTGGCCAAATCAGCTTATCTTGCGTGATGGCGGCAGGAAAGGACTCCTCTGCTCGAATTCTCCCCTGGGCTCTGGAGACACCTCACTGATAGCTAAAAAGACCAAGGAGTATGCTGTCCGACTCTGGATTCAGCAAAGCTCTGACCAGGTGCTGCTCAGTACCATCAAGACCACGGTCCCTGTAAACAAGAAGGATGTACCTTCTACTTCATAACTAACTTATACTCTCTTTTTACACTGATCACAATACATCACAAACATTGAGTTCAGAGCGTTAGGCCAACTGTCAGCTTCATCTGAAATACTTTATACCAGTATTTACCTCCTTAATGGTTACCACGCCTCTGCACTTCCAGCATTATTTCTTTCTAGTCAATCATCCAGGTGTCAGTGTACTATTTGGCCATTCCATGCCGTTTTACTTTCCTCCGACACCCTCTGTTCAGGCTGGAGCATTATAGGCTTTATCTCCTGTTTGCCACTGAACTACACATATATATACAGGCATAAATTAACAATTCACATTCAATTTTCATTAAAAGATACTGAATGGTTCAAGCTTACCACAATTCATAGAATAAACACAGATACGTTGATTAGCAATGAATTCTGGCACATTTACTGGCACAAATTCCCATCTGCTTATGTTCCAGGCTTTTATTTAGCAAAATATGAGCTGGCTTCAACGCACTGTTGCTTTATCAAGCTTATTTAAACAAGTGGTTTCGAACTAACGCTCCTAAGTGATTATATCAGCGAGTCTGGCCAATCGAGCCACGTTTCGACAAGTGTTTGAAAAAATGTTACCTTCCTACGTCTCCCTAACAACCAAGATAGTATTTATAGCCCGACCAATCGTGGTTAGTCTTTCATTTGTTGCGCTCCAATCAATTTGGAGTTTACATGGTAGGCTATTTCTGTAACGTAAGGTTTTTTCAAACACGTTATAAAAAAATTTTATGAGCAGAAATGATTCCATGTTGTCAGGCATCCCCACTATTTTATTTTGGTTATAATTTATTAATTCCTGGACTATTTGCGTAACGTTTTACATATTCTTTGTCAGCAAGCCCTAAGGAACCCAAATATCCAAATTTAAAGGAGCTACGTGGCTGCGTTCAAAATATGCAATTACTTCTACCTCCTGTTTCGAAGATGTGCTGTCTGGGTACTGTAATGTTTTCAAACGTAAACCCATCTATTGTTATCTTTCCTAATAAGCGTTTTTTGTGATTTTAAAACCTAACTCTGGGAAGGGTAGTGAATTTATCACTGTCCGTCCGAAAAAAAGTTAGTGCATGTAGTCTTACACGCGTGATGGCAGCATTTGTGTATCGCGCGACGCGTGTTTAGTGTTCGGCTTTCTGCCTCTCCCTTCTCGCTATCCTTTAGTCCATCTGTCTTTTGGTTTTTGGTAACATAGTGTAGAAAAAGACATGAATGGAATTTAAAATTTAGGTCAACTTGCATATTTCAAGGTTTTTCTTAGAAAGGCAGCACATTTTATTGTGTGTTTGGGAAACGCGTGTATGTTGCAGAAGGCCTTTAATATCAACGTGAAAGCGTTACAATTTGCCGACGAAGTAGAAAAGAAGGGGGATTTCGAGTACTGTCATTGTGACAGCACTGTTCTTTACCATTCTTCTTCCTTTATTTATTATATGTATTTATTAGGCTTTATATTTACTTGATAATTTATATATGTGGATTAGAATATTCCACGACATCTCCCCTCTTAAAACAGACATTATATGTCAGTCCTTTATTCTATATACACATAGAGAAATTTATTATTAGTTCTGGGGTTTACGGTGATTCTCATCACACGGATGGCGGCTTAAAAAATCCGCTCCCAAATTTGTTTTTCCAGATATATACTCAATGCTAAAATTATATGGAGCCAAAAGTAAAGACCATCGGAGTAACCTGGAGTTCTCATGCTTAGCCTGTGCTAGAAACGATAAAGGTTTGTGGTCTGTTTGCAACTTAAAGGCCTTCCCATACAGATAAATATTGAATTTCTTTATTGCCCATATTACTGCAAGACATTCTTTTTCGCTAGTTGAGTAATTGATTTCGGCTTTATTCAATTTTCTGCTAGCATATGCCACTGGGCTTAATTCCCCATCCAATGCATCTGATTTCTGTAGTAGAGTTGCACCTAACCCAATATTACTTGCATCCGTCCTTACTATGAATTCTTGACTTAAGTCAGGTAATTTCAAAATAGGTTTACTTGTGAGCTTTTCCTTCAATTCTTGGTAAGTCATTTCACATTGTGGTGTCCATGTAATGCGATCTGGATGTCCTTTACGTGTCAATTCAGTTAACGGTGCACATATGGAATTAAAGTTTTTGATATACTTCTGGTAGAAACCACATAATGAGACAAAGGATCTCACGTCCTTCTTGGTTTGTGGTCTCGGGGCTTTCTGTAGTTTCTCTAAATTCTTTGGGTCAGGGGTCATGTTTCCCTGATAAACTGTGTGTCCCAAAAATTCCAATTCTTTACATCCAACGCAACATTTGGTTGGTCGGGCTGTTAAATTTGCCTCCCTAAGTCGATCAAACAGCCTGTTCAGAGAGTCAATGTGTTCCTCAAATGTTTCTGTTGCTATAAGGATATCATCCATAAAATTTGTTATACAGGGATTATTCAGAGGATCCAATAATTTTCTCATCATTCTAGAGAAGACACTAGGCGCATTCTTCAATCCAAATGGCAATCTATTAAACTCATAGTGTCCTTCTGAGGTACTAAAAGCTAGGTATGGTCTAACCTCAGGCTTTACTGGAATCTGATAGTATCCTTTACTCAAATCCACTTTTGAGAAATATTTAGCTTTATTTAGTCTGGCAAACAGCTGAGTTGTATCCGGCAATGGATCCACCTGTCCTTCTGTAATAGCATTCAGTCTCCTGTAATCTATACAGAGTCTATGTTCTCCAGAGGGCTTCCTTAAGAGTACAACACCGGAACTATACGAAGACTCACTGTGCGAAATAATTCCTTCCTTCAATAGATAGTCTATCTCTTCCTTCAAAGCTTTCTCCTTAGCAAACGGAATCGAATATGGTTTCATACAGACAGGTGTGGAGTCTATTAGTTTCATATCATATTCCAATAGGTTTGTATGCCCTGGTCGGTCTGTTAACACCTCTGCATGATTATTTAGAACCTGTTGCACTCTCTCTTTCTGAGTTTTCGTTAAATGTGTACTGATTTTCACCTGTGCTGCTGTCTCACAGGGGTGTAATGGATATTCAAATGATGAAAGTGGTTCCTTTTTCATCTCCATGGCGATGGACAAGGTCAACAAGTGTGTCTCTTCCTGATGTTCTCTTTCCAAATATTTCTTCAGGAGATTCACATGATAGATTTTTTCTTTCCCCTTCTTATCTATCTTATAATTTGTTCTAGACACCTTCTCTAAAACTGTATATGGACCCTGCCATCCAATTTGTAACTTATTCTGACTCCCAGGCAAAAGAAGCAGTACTTTCTCTCCCACAGCCAAATTTCTGTCTTTCGCCTTCCTGTTATAATAGGCAGCATGTTTCTTCCTGGCTTGTTTCAAATTTTCATTGGCAAGTTTCCAGCCAGTTTTTAACCGAGTGGTCAGCTCATTCACATATTGGTATGAAGATGTAATGTTTTCCTCTGCCTTTTCATCAGTCCACGTTCTTAACATAGCTACATATGGACCTTTAATTGTGTGGACCTATTTGTCCATGCACCGGTATGGTCTCTTCCACTCGAAGCTTTATAGTGATGATTTTTCCTCCCAGAATTATCATTCACAAAACGACCGCTACCAATTTTTCTTTTGGGGCTTTCTCCCCACTTAAAATTCTTGATGAGAGATTTCCTCTCTACATCTTCTTCCTCCAGTTTGTTTAAGTCCGATTGAGGGATTGTCGGCTTATCCTGGGGTAAGACATCTTTTGCACTCTCCGCATAGTGGCCATTGTAAAACAGTTAAGTGAAGCTTGTCCGTGAAAAGGGGCTTCCCATTCCATTTGGTCCACTTTATCAAATCTATTTTTCTTTTTATTATCAGGCCTAATTTTGCCCCGTGGCGTGTCCAGGTCCTGATCCATGTTCCCACTTGTGGGTGTTCCCTCATGTGCTATGCTACACCTTTCGACAAAATTCTCAATGTCCCATCTTGCTTTGGGCCAATAATAATTGTGAGCCACCTTTTGAATGATGGTACCTATCTTCTCATGGTCCCCATCTGGTTTCACATGTAGGCTCCTTATTAAGTCTGTCCTATATCTCTTTGGAAGAACCAGCTGTCCGTGACCATTGGATCTAGTTCCGGTCTTCCTATACATCAACTTGTTTTTCATGTAAAAATCTCCCTTGCCTGGAGTTGTATGACAAGTTGACAATTTTCTGAAACAAGGCTTGAGTGTTTTATCCCCAGCCTGTGCCTTCCTCATCTCTTCTGGAGTGGTATCTAACATAATATCCTCCTCCTGTCTTGAGGTCGACCTGACCTGAAGGGTTGCCATATACACAGGTTTCCTTCTGCAACGGTCAGTGTCATGATTGTCCATCTTACAATTTTTACACCACCTTTTTCCTTGGTTGAAAGATTTTCTTTCATCATATTTCCTTTCATCGAATTGTGGGAATTTATTTTTATTTTCATACCGTGGCCTATCAAATTGGTGCTTACCTTTATTTTGATCCTAAGGATCAAATTTATTAAAGTTCTGTGGTGCCCTAAAGTTATCCACTTGTTTCTTTTTATTACCTGTTACCTCTGCTTGAGCTGCTTGATACCTTTCAGCAACATTTAGCAACTCATCCAGCCTCTCTGCACCTTGTTCCATGAGAAACTTTCTCAGGTCTGGAGCCATGGACTCTCTTAATTGCTCTATAAGGACCATTTCCTTAAGATCTTGGGTTTTCCCCAGAGAAGTCCATTTCTCCAAGTATGTCTCTATTCGTGCAGAGAACTGGTGATAGGTTTCACCTGACAGTAGTTTAGCATTCCTAAATTTTTTCCTATAAAATTCTGCATTCTTTTCATACCTTAACAAAAGAGCCTGCTTTAGCATGTCATAATTTTCCTGATCACCTCTGCTCATTTTTGCAAAAACTTCATAAGCTGCCCCACGAAGTCCCTGAGATAACTTTAAGCTCCACCTTTCTCTCTCTAACCCATACGTGGTAGCTAATAGTTCATACCTATTTATGTAGCTCTCTATATCATCGTCTTTCTCAACAAAATGATCTAAATGAAAATTCATAGCTGAGGTTGAGGCTCCTTGGCTAGCAGTGGCATCAGAGGCAAAGGGACTGGCACCATTTTCAGGAGCATGGCCCTGAAACTCAAACTCCCTTATTCGTAACTCATGTTCCCTTTGTAATCTCTTCTCCTCCTTTTCTGCTTCCCTTTCTGCAGCTAATCTCTTGTCTTCCCTTTCTGCAGCTAATTTCTTCTCTTCCCTTTCTGCAGCTAATTTCTTCTCTTCCCTTTCTGCAGCTAATTTCTTCTCTTCCCTTTCTGCAGCTAATTTCTTCTCTTCCCTTTGTCAGCCTCAATTTCTGCAACCTCTTTCTCAGCCTCAGCTTGCAACCTCTTAGTCTCAGCCTCTAACTTTCTTTCGGCCTCTTTTTCTAATCTTCTTTCTTCGCGTTCAATAAATTTGTCACATTCCGTAGTGACATAGGCAACCATAACTTGCCCATCTAATCCTAACTCTTTTGCAGTCTGTACAGCAGCAGATCGAAACTTGGCCGGTCCGCCATTGTCTATCAGTTAAATTTCTACAATGTCTAACCAACAATTTAATCTCTAAAAATATCTAATGGACAACACAGGCACCGTGAGCTCAACCTTATTTAATTCCACCCAAGGATACCTTTTAATTCTTATATTCCCTGAAGTGAATTACCCCCAATATTTTTAATAGGGAAAGATTCAAAATCCCAAGAGCGAGACCCCAATATATGTGGTGGAGTGGGATGTTATAAATATTTATAGGGGACTTAGTGTACTGACTGAGATCAGCTGTGAAGGTATCTATATCTAATAAGTGTAGTTTATTATAGATAACCTTACTTGCTGCCACATATATATATATCTCAGTCAGAATTATTCTGGAATAGTGTGATGACTACGTTATGTGTCTAGGGTATGTGTATGATGAAGTGTAAGTCACAACAACAGACAGATAAACAATTTAATTTAATCCACTACTCTTGACAACACTATGACACTCACATACATATAACACTCTATGAGAATATCTTAAGGAGTCACTGATAACTTTTCAAATAACAATATGTATTCATTGTTGTTATAAAGGTATATGTGTCCTGATTCAAATACAAAGGAACCAGGGATCACAATCAATTTTAATTACAAGTATATGTACAGACTTTATCAATATGAATATTGTAGTGACATATATTATTAAAAATATCCTATGTGTGTCAGTTGTGTAGTAGTAATATGAGGTAATACTGGTTTTGTTTTGTTCAAGCTCTGTTGGTATTTGTCATCATGACTTCAATAGTTTGTCTTTTGGGACTAGTATTGGAGATGTTCTCAGTTCCTGATATTAAGACAATTAAATTCCCCTCTGAATGTTATTTTTACAAAGTCATTTCAAAATGAGGGGACATAATGTTGAGCTCAGCTGGCCAAATCAGCTTATCTTGCGTGATGGCGGCAGGAAAGGACTCCTCTGCTCGAATTCTCCCCTGGGCTCTGGAGACACCTCACTGATAGCTAAAAAGACCAAGGAGTATGCTGTCCGACTCTGGATTCAGCAAAGCTCTGACCAGGTGCTGCTCAGTACCATCAAGACCACGGTCCCTGTAAACAAGAAGGATGTACCTTCTACTTCATAACTAACTTATACTCTCTTTTTACACTGATCACAATACATCACAAACATTGAGTTCAGAGCGTTAGGCCAACTGTCAGCTTCATCTGAAATACTTTATACCAGTATTTACCTCCTTAATGGTTACCACGCCTCTGCACTTCCAGCATTATTTCTTTCTAGTCAATCATCCAGGTGTCAGTGTACTATTTGGCCATTCCATGCCGTTTTACTTTCCTCCGACACCCTCTGTTCAGGCTGGAGCATTATAGGCTTTATCTCCTGTTTGCCACTGAACTACACATATATATACAGGCATAAATTAACAATTCACATTCAATTTTCATTAAAAGATACTGAATGGTTCAAGCTTACCACAATTCATAAAATAAACACAGATACGTTGATTAGCAATGAATTCTGGCACATTTACTGGCACAAATTCCCATCTGCTTATGTTCCAGGCTTTTATTTAGCAAAATATGAGCTGGCTTCAACGCACTGTTGCTTTATCAAGCTTATTTAAACAAGTGGTTTCGAACTAACGCTCCTAAGTGATTATATCAGCGAGTCTGGCCAATCGAGCCACGTTTCGACAAGTGTTTGAAAAAAATGTTACCTTCCTACGTCTCCCTAACAACCAAGATAGTATTTATAGCCCGACCAATCGTGGTTAGTCTTTCATTTGTTGCGCTCCAATCAATTTGGAGTTTACATGGTAGGCTATTTCTGTAACGTAAGGTTTTTTCAAACACGTTATAAAAAAAATTTTATGAGCAGAAATGATTCCATGTTGTCAGGCATCCCCACTATTTTATTTTGGTTATAATTTATTAATTCCTGGACTATTTGCGTAACGTTTTACATATTCTTTGTCAGCAAGCCCTAAGGAACCCAAATATCCAAAATTAAAGGAGCTACGTGGCTGCGTTCAAAATATGCAATTACTTCTACCTCCTGTTTCGAAGATGTGCTGTCTGGGTACTGTAATGTTTTCAAACGTAAACCCATCTATTGTTATCTTTCCTAGTAAGCGTTTTTTTGTGATTTTAAAACCTAACTCTGGGAAGGGTAGTGAATTTATCACTGTCCGTCCGAAAAAAAGTTAGTGCATGTAGTCTTACACGCGTGATGGCAGCATTTGTGTATCGCGCGACGCGTGTTTAGTGTTCGGCTTTCTGCCTCTCCCTTCTCGCTATCCTTTAGTCCATCTGTCTTTTGGTTTTTGGTAACATAGTGTAGAAAAAGACATGAATGGAATTTAAAATTTAGGTCAACTTGCATATTTCAAGGTTTTTCTTAGAAAGGCAGCACATTTTATTGTGTGTTTGGGAAACGCGTGTATGTTGCAGAAGGCCTTTAATATCAACGTGAAAGCGTTACAATTTGCCGACGAAGTAGAAAAGAAGGGGGATTTCGAGTACTGTCATTGTGACAGCACTGTTCTTTACCATTCTTCTTCCTTTATTTATTATATGTATTTATTAGGCTTTATATTTACTTGATAATTTATATATGTGGATTAGAATATTCCACGACACCTGGCTAGCCTTAAAGTCAGGAGGACCGTCAAGTTGACTGTTGAACTGAAGTGCCTTTTCACACAATAGAGAGCTAGAGTTAGGTTCCCCTTTGCTTCTTCTTTGCACAAACCATATATACAAAGCCTCTTCCAATTTCAAATCTTTCGCATTTCTCATGGTTTTATGTTTCTTCGACCCATTTTCACTATCCAATTTCGATGCAAAACTCATAATTTTATCCTTGTTACGCTTGATGTCAGAGACGGTAGCTTTCCCAACATTGAAAATCCTCGCAAATGAAGACACAGTTTCACCTTTTCCTAGTCTCTTGATAATTTCTGTTTTCGTTTCAATTGACAAAACATTGCGGTTCCTTTTATATGCTTTAGGCCAGGTCGCACAGAGAAATACGTGTACACCAAAATTATTCTGCTGTAGTAGCAGACACAATTATTTTAAGTTGAACTGTCTGTTTAGCCAGTGTTCTACCTAGAACGCACACGTACACTGGATTGGTAAACCAGATATTAACGGACTTTATGATCTAACTGACTTCATGTACGTAAGCGACCGTCCATTAGCCCATCTCATTGTCTACAAATTGTTCGCACACATTTGAAGCTTGCCGCATCAAAAGATTCAGAACTGTAGTCTAACGTGACTGGTGGCGACTGATTTTTTTTCTTTCTGGAAAATGTGTTCGGATAATTGGATGTTCGGATAATTGGGGTTCGGATAAATGGAGTTCTACTGTATTTAATAAGTCTAATAATATTAATAAAAGTTATAATACACTGAACTAACTCAGGCTGTTTTAGTTTTAAAATTTAAATCTTTTGATAAATTTATTTGTTCTGAACCAAATGTTTAGTTGGTCAGAACATAAGAAATATTATGGAGTTATAAATGGAATGCATAATTGTATGACATAATAAAATGGAAAATGTGTACCTAATTATTTCAATTGACTGGTTAATATTAATTATAATAAGATAGTCCCAGGAGAACTTATTACTAGATATGCTGTTGGGGTGGTGTCATCACACCCACTCTGTGACTACCAAAACATTGTCCATTTACTGATGGGAGGAATACAAGTTTTATTTCCCAAAAATGGTATGTTCTAGTTGATGGTAATATAGTTGGTGAGTTAGTTAGTAATTTAGTTGGTGAATGTCCAGCAGGCCAGACGCTCACGTATCTTGACTGCGTAGTTCTGGTGCTGGAATCTGGTGGCCCACTCCTCTCCGAATCTGGAGTACAACGTTAGACTTCACTGACACCAATCTTAGTCTGCACAGGCACACTCTTGTGTAGTCTTATAACAGCATTTGACACCACTTCGGTGCCAAATAGAAACTCACAATTCTGAAACAAAAGTATTGGGTCATGTGTCAGAACTCTACCTCCTGAGCCACTTCTGCACACAACACGACACCACAACACCACACAGAATGGGTCAGATCTCTCTGACCACACAGCACATCTTACCTAGTTGTTTTCACATAGTACTAGTTCCACAAGACTACATTGCATCTGAGATATGTTCAATAGCTTCCTGCTATTGAATAAGATAGGTGATATGTTCCACTGATCTCAACACTAGATCCTTTTTCATAGTTTTATTTAGGCGTTCCTATATATTTTCTTAGTATGTATGTCTCTAGACCCTGAACTTGGGCTGGGGACCTAGAGCGAACACTTACTTGTCGTAATCATTTTTATGATATGGCAATATCAATCACTCGAATTATTAAAATATACAAAATAAATACTGTTCATTCTTACCAGAATTCAGAATTGAGAACACAGTTAAATTTGCTAGCAAAACTCAGCTGAGCTGCTGGCTGTATGATGGCGTCCCACTATATACTGTATTTGTATTCTTCTGGAATCAACACCACTATTAATTTAAACTGCGTCTCTGAACAGACTTATGTCAAATGGCAAAATTTCACATCTCTGTCCCGCTACTATAAAATGCGTTGACCAATCGCCGACTTCCCCCCTAACTTTCAAATCTATAACCAAAAGTCACTTCAGTCAAATCTCAGTCAAGTATGTATTACGGTCTGTTAGTCCGTCTGTCTCTACTTGATTTTTCATAAAAAACACACTTGGTTCTACATGCATTTCCTACACGAATCTGCCTCCTAAGTTATTTTTAGCTACAATTCTCCACCATTTCCCCTCTCTTTAATTACAGCTCGATTTTTACGTTTGCATGCTCAAGGCCAAAATTTTTGAAACTTTAGTGACATTGTTTAACAGTGCAGTTGCTCGTCTGATATGAACAATACAGTCTTTTGTCAATATCTTCCTTATTATCTATTCGTCTGTATAAATGAAAGCATATTATTTCTCTGCACAAGATGGGCTATCAAACTAGCTAGGTTTTATTTTCATAACTCTATTATTAAGAAAAAACATATTTTTTCTCAAGTTTAGTTTTTGAAATTTGTTTGAGAACCTTCTCTCATGTGTTTTGCCGCGGCATTCAAATAAAGACCAAGTATCGAAAAGCGTCCAAGAAATGACTGTCTCGAATAAGAGCTAAGGTCCTTTTCTTGTCCATTTCCTTACTTATGTCAACTAGGGACGTGAATTTATTTCCTTTCACCCCCAATTGCGTCTTTTTGCCGTTCGAACTTCAAACACGTGTTCAGTCATATCTTTCCTTTTTTGATCTCCGTTTCATTCCCCCCCGTCTACAAAGGGTGAACGTTCCGTCTGCACGTCTAACTAGATAATTTGAATGGTGGCAGAAAAGGCGGGCATGGGCGAGCATGTCTCCTAGTATCTTACGCATTATTTTTATCCCTATATTTTATCGTTAATTTTGGAGATATTTTAACGTTGTATCATGGTAAATTCATCACATTCAGTTACTTCCATTTGTTCACTGGCAGGGCTGTTCCTAGACAAATTATTTTAAAATGTAAACATTCATCATCATCATTGTCTTAATCATCATCATTATTATCACTATCATCATCATTATTATCAGTATCATCTTTATTATTTTCCTTTTCGCTCCTTACAGATTGTTGAAGGCCGTTTTTGTTTAGAGTTAGGGTTTTGCAAGTGTATGTTGTTTACATACAATATTCATATGAATTTACTGTCCAGGATTCTTTCTTTACGTGTCTGGCAAACAAGTATTAGCTTACTTGTGTGCACACATCTCTTTCTCCAAAGAAAGTAATAGCTGCTGAGTGACGGTTTATAACTTTAATAAACATGACGAACTTCACAATAGACCCATTGATGTGGTCAGGCAATTAGAGCACAATCAAGATTAATAATAATAATAATAGTCACTCATATGTATGAAGCAATCCTCAGTCACCTCGTACGTCACACCTGAGGGAGTAGTAGTACTGTTCTTTCTGTCTCATCTTGTCGCTTCATTTAAACCTTTCAGTTCTACTTACTCAACCACTTGTGAACGTCTGTAACTTCTTTTTTAATGTTTTTTTTGTTCTCCATCATTCAGAGCCACACAATAAGAATAACTTGACATTTGAGTTGAAGATTCGTATTTTTATTTTCGTCTTGACTCCGTTTTATTTCTATACCTTTCCCAGTGCATTAAAAACTCCTCTTGGCTATAGTATCCTTTTTATGTGAATAAATAAATTTTATACTTTTTATGTATAATTCCCTTCTCTGAATGTGTTACTCATCTTTGACTATGTACTCACATTTTCTACTATTACAAGCCAGACTACACATTCTGTTATATTTGGACATGTCTAATATAACCGATGGATCTTGTATTTAGGCTGAACGGCGCACATCTCTTCAAAACGAAAATTAAGTCGTAGTTACATTTTTGTCGGAACGTTCTTCAAGTAAATGGCATAATTTTCTCTATTTACAGAAGCACTGTGCCAATTTGTGCAAGCATTTGTTTGCACTTGCTCTCTTAACTCTTCCAATTCTAGACAGGCATTTTAGTTCTATAAGTGGAGCTCAAATCTTGTCTGTCGCCAGTTTGAAAATCTGACTTGGACTAGTGAGACATGGGTAGGGTAATTGGTTATCACATAGCAGAAGCAAGGAATGCTAGGAAGGATTTATCTTAAGAAAAGGAAATGTTAAGTCAGCGTTCTTCTACGGTCGGGGAGATAAATGCGGTAAAATTGAACTTAAACATTCTTTATGGCTTCCTGGTCAACGGGGAACAACACGCGACATCACTAAAGTACGTCAATAAAGTTTAACTATTACTTTACTCCTTCCGACCACTATGAAGTTCCTTGCTGTCTAGTCAACGTGTTAACTGTCGGTCTCACAATCAATGAGAGCAAAAATGCTCTAGGTTTTCTGACAATTTCTCTGACTTAGCTTAATAAGCGAGTTAAAGTTTGAATTAACTGGGAAGAAAAGTTTCGAAATGAAGCAGACAGACAGACAGACAGACGTGATAAAGCTGAATGGGATTTAAAGTAAGTCTCATAGCAAACGCTACCGTAGGGGAGTAGAGTGTTTTAGACTAGGTCCAGGTTTCTTATGAGTTGCAGCCATTCCTCGCTGCTTTTACCTTCCTTAACTCAAGAGCAGATTTAGGTGATTCTTTACAGCTGGGAAAAGAGGCGTTACCAGTTTTGGAACCCAGAATCCGGTAACTGTGCAGCGAGATAAAACCACATAACCCATTGGTTCTCAGCGTCCACCATACGCCCCCCCCCCCCGGGAGAACATGCCATATTTCTAGGGGGCCACAGTACGATAGCGACTATGAAGGGGGCCACATAGGTAAATGAGGCTCAGAAAGGGGGGGGGGGGGTGCATGATTAAAAAAAAAAGGATGAGAACCCCTAGCTTAGCCAGTCGGACGCACATATTGTACTTAAGCTTTGGTAAAACTTTACAGGAACTTAAATTCAAATTAAGTGATAGGGACAGAGCAGAATGACCAATTTAAACAGCGCAAATAGAAACAGGGAAATATCTTATTTTCATTGAAACGTGCAATGTCTAATTCCGAATCATGATCTTTTTTTTTTCTTTGCTACTAATGGAGCGTAGATTAACCACTGCTGATAACCCAAGTGAGGAAGTCGATGTAGGAGCTCATGCTCTTGCAATAGTGGTGTCTGTAGCAACGTGTTTAAAGATGAAGAGTTACTAACCTAATGTACATCCTTGTATTAACAGCCTCTTACCACATACCTGGGAGAGTAGTAAGTTTTATTTATAAAAATATTTGGTATCCGCTGTGACGTGCGGGCACTGCACCTGCACTTTGGTAGCTTAAAACTGGTTGTGGGGGTGTTGGAATCGCTCAGAAGTATGGCGTCCGCCCCTAATTCTAAAGCTACCGGGTTCGCTCCCAGCACAGGGAATTTAATTGATGGACATTTATTATTTAGAACAAGTGGTTCCTAATGATGTCATACTGCATTGTTGCACTGTAATGCAATCAACATATTTCCTCGAGAAATGTGCAAGTTTATTGTTGTCAGGAAAAGTAATGCTGAGAGACATTTTAAAACTGTTCATTTTAAAATTTAAACAGATTTTTCCATCTAACTCTGCAAGCATGATTTTATCTTCATAGATATTTAGAGAACCTACCATAGAGGAAGTCCGGAATGCAATCAAACACTTAAAAAGTGGAAAATCTCCTGGTTGTGATGAAATAACAGCTGAAATGATACAGGCAGGAAGAGAAGGCAGCGCTCGTATATACCATGCATTATGCTGCAAGATCTGGCAAAGCGGAATTTGGCCCAAGCAGCCGTAAGAATAGAGGGGGAAACATCAGAATGGTTTGAAGTACAGAAAGGAGTAAGACAAGGCTGTACCCTTTCCCCTTACCTGTTTAACATTTATGCCGAGAATATCATGAGAAACGTAAGAGATGACCAAGAACACACAGAGTTTGACTCATTTAACATCGGCGGGTACCAGATCCCGGAAATCAGATATGCTGACGACACAGTCCTCCTATCGACCAACCCAGAAGGACTTGAACAATTACTTCTGTCCACCAAAAAACACAGCGAGGCCCAGAATCTATACCTAAACACCAAGAAGACCAAAGTATTGACAACAGACAAAGTAAAGACCAAACCAGAAATTGAAATTGATAACGAAGAACTGGAAAGTGTCAATGAATTCGAATACTTAGGATCAATCATTAACAGCTCTGGCGACTGTGCAGTAGAAATTAAAAGAAGACTTGCAATTGCTTCACATAAGCTAATACAGATGAAAAACCTATGGCAAGGCACAAGCAAAGAAACAAAGTTACAACTGATCAGAGCATGTATATTCCCAGTAGCAACATACGGCTGCGAGACTTGGACACTCAATAAAACAGTTGCAAAAAAGATTACATCATTCGAAATGAAATGCTACAGAAGGATGTTGAGAATACCCTGGACAGAAAAAAAGACCAACAGAGAAGTACTGCACTCACTAAATGTACAGGAACATTGGCTCCTAAATACCATCGCAATAAGGAAGCTGAAATTTTTCGGTCATATAAAAAGACATAATAGTCTGGAAAAAACAGTGATGGAAGGCATGGTCCCTGGAAAAAGGGGAAGGGGTCGACCTAGACGACGGTGGACCCAGGACATCACAGAGAGTCTGAACTTGTCTTTGGCTGATGCAGGTCGACTTGCCCAGAATCGTGATGCGTTCAGAGCAGCTGTAATGGAGACAACGTTCTGGAAAGAATACGTCACATGATGATGAGATATTTAGAGAACTCAGTGTTTCTGAAGTAGATTTTCAAGCTCCTAGGCTGCCTTCCCCAGATTTAGGTTCTTTCCGTGTCCTCTTTACACTTGTTCATTCTGTCACCAAGCCCTGTCTACATACTTTTTTTTTGGGCTTCTCTCTTTTTCTAGCTCATGCGATTCCCGAAATGGAACTACATTGTAATGCTATCAACACGTTTTTTTTTTAAATGGGTGTCCTCTCAAACGCCACTCCTCATCTCTCGCTCCACTGGAATTCGTCTAGTTCTTTCCATTGTTTCAATGTTGGTGATCTTATCATACCATTTGAATCTTTCCATTGTTTCAATGTTGGTGATCTTATCATACAATTTTAATCTTTCTATTGAGCGTCCGATTGACAAAGTGGTTAGAGCACTAGTCTCTAGCGGCAATGGTGCCGGCTTCGATTCATGGTATCGGGACGCTCCAGTCTAACCAGCTGTAAATGAGTACCTGCCTTTTCTCTTGAGTTAAGAAAGGAAAAGGTAACGTGGAAGGGAACTGATCACGCCAATTCTCGATGCTGGATTTAGTATACCTGAAGTCTCTAACACTTCACTCCCCTGTGGAAGTATCTTCTATGGACCTACCTTTACCTTTATTCCATTTATGTATTAGTATTTCTATGCCGAAACAGTCCAAATCCTTTTCATAGTCCACAAATCTGATGAAAAGTCGCGAGTTCAGATCTAGGCTCTCATTTACTTGTATGCGCAGTGGTGGCTATTTGGTCTGTAAAGGGTCTGGTTTGTCAAAAGCCTGCTTGTTCTTCCCTCAGCTTTTTATCCACAATCTTTTCAATCTCTCTGTGACGATCTTGCTGATTATTTTCCTTCGCACTGATAGTTATATAATTATGCTGTAATTTGTGCACTCTTGCAAATCTGACTTCTTGGTCACCTTGACCAGATATCCTTTCGTCCAGTCTGTTGACATTTCTTGTCTGTCCCAGACTTTACCAAGTAATTTGTTAAATATCCCGTGAAGGTGTCAGTGTCTACTAAGATGACCTGTGCTTGCAAAGGGCCAATTCTCTTCAACCACAGTCACAGTGGGAATATTTCCTGAATAGTTTTCCCTTGTCCCCTTTGGTCTTTAATCTTATGGGTCACTGGGGCCCCTACTTTTCCTTTGAACGATTTATTGTTTGTTCGCATTGTTGTCTGACTTGCGTCAGTATCGATTTTTATTGCAACATTTCTGCCTTTTGCTAATATCTACTATTGTCCCATTTTTTTCCTACCTGCTGCCAGTATCAATTGTTGTCCCATTCTTGAAAGTCTTGTGCACATATCGATGGTTGTCCCATTCTTGGGTGTCTTATCTAATTATAGATTTTTTCTTCCCTTGTCTGCCTAATGGCAGTATCGATTGTGGTCCCAATCATGAGTGTCTGCTGGCAGCATCGATTGTTGCCACATTCTTGTTTGCCTTGTAGTAGTATCGACTGTTGTTCCATTATTATTTGCCTTCTGCTAGTATCTATTGTGTCTAGTTCTTCTCTGCCTAGTGTCAGTATCAATTTTGTCCCATTCTTCTCTGCCTTGTGCCACTATCGATTTCGTCCCATATTTCTCTGCCTTGTGCCACTATCAATTTCGTCCCATATTTCTCTGCCTAGTGCCAGTATCGATTTTATCCCATTCTTCTATGCTTTGTGCCACTATAGATTTTGTCCCATTCTTCTGTGCTTCTGGCGGCATCAATTTGTTTTCCAATTCTTCTCTGCCTTATGCCCATGACGTTCTCACAGCACATGTATTTTGTATCAGTTTCTAAATATCTTTTGCCAAGATACAAATGATGTACCTGTAGATCTTATGCAGCGACAACTGCTGATGTTTGTCCTTTATGAAGCTTGTTCCAAAATATGTGTATGCGTGTTATTTTCTATCAACGTTTGATTTTCTGCAATTACAGTCAATGAGGTATTATTTTAGTCCATATCTCACACTGAATACTTAGCCCACTCTTATGGCAATAAGAGCGAATATAAAATTAATACTTTGTTACATATGTTTTTCTTATTATCTATTTCAGGTCCTTGGGATGGTATCTGTAGGATGGGGTATCGCCTTGCTGTGCTCCACGCCCTTACTCTACGTGTTCCACACCAGATACGACGAGACCAAAAATAAAACAGTGTGTGAAAATGTCTTCCGCTACAAACCCATTGCCCATCGCCAGGCCTTCCTCACCTACGCCGCTCTCGTCAACTTTCTCATCCCACTCATCATCTTAATCGTCTGCTATGTGAGGATCTTTGTGAAGATCGCCCGCAAAGCCCACGACAGTCGGACCAACAAACGTCAGAGCTTCAAGCCCGGGAAAATTCATTTAACCAGTAACACTACATCTGCAACTCTTCATAGCGCCAAACTTAAAACCTTGAGGATGACTGTGGTCATCGTCAGCTGTTTCATTGTATGTGGGTTGCCCTACTTCTTTGCCGAGATGTTCATGTCATACGGCGACTTCAGCAAACTCAGCTCTACCGTGTACGCACTTCTGGGTGGTTTTGCAGTGGCTAATTCGGCGGTAAACCCTTACATCTTCCTGCTATTTAGTGTCAATCTCCAGTGCTTGAGAAATATGAAGCTTTGTCCAGCTCAGACAGGACCTAACAACCGCCAACTAATGTACAACGGAAGTGTGAGGTCACGTGAGTATTCGTCTGCAGCTTATTCCCGCACACCAGTTACTGGAATATCTATAGACGTTTATGAGTTGACCATCGCCTCAAACGCAAAATCAACAACCGCAGCTGGTTACAATTCAAAACTGGGTTATATTTCTGGTTAACTTTATTCTAATGATGGCTAAGCGAATCAGATACCTCAAATAAAAAAAACAAAAAATTTGGCTGTAACCATATATAATAAGCTTTTTGATTCTGCTGGCTCAAACAAACACGGAATGAACAATTTCTTCGCAAAATTGGAGTTGGTTCAATGTTGCATCAAAAATTGAAACACCGTTTATGTCTTCAGCTAGTATTACAATTTATCAGCTTCGAATCGGGCAAGTTAATTGTTGAGTTCCCAAAAGCAAATCATTTTAACTTATTATCATCGCGGAATAAGGGACAAACATATTTTAACTTTGAAGTTTAATCAAGTTTTGTTGAAATTATATGTAAACATTAGTTGAAATTATGTCATGGAGACCAACAGCATATTGAACAGTGCAGACTAAAAACATTGAACTTTATTTATTGGAACAGAGAGAGAGCACTTGGCGAAAGCAAAGTTAACTGCTGTGAAAATCAATTTGGCGAGTCAAGATTTAAGGGCTGTGAAAGTAATTCTATGTTTAGAATTTGCTGTGATGTTAAATCTAGTGTCACATTTAAGAAGGAAAAAAAAAAGGGGGGGGGGGGGGGGGGTTTGGACATTGGCACAATCATTTTGAATGAAAGTGCGCATGTAATGAATGTGCTCCCGAGCATAACTTTAGTTATGTGCGTTAAGCGTTTGAATATATGGTTATGTGGATGTATGTGTTTCTTGGTTTGCTTGTTTCTCTATTTATCTGAACTTTAAATTATTTCACACACGAGTTTGCCAGCGCAGTTATGGTCATACAGACTGTAATGTTACTGTTTTAATGCAGAAGAAGAAAAAAACATTTTGGAATTTCATTAACAAATGACGTTTCAATAACAACTGTAGAATTTCAGTTCCAATGACAGTCAGTGAAACGCGGTAAAACAGGCTGTGGGATTTAGGTCTTCTACTTCAAGTATCTTGCCTGGTGGCGTAGGCATTCATGTATCTCACAACTTCCTGTCTCCAGTACCATTTCTGAATTACTGACTTCCCTGGACACTGAAGACACTATGCTTATGCCAGGTGACAGCCGGTTTTCGTCCCCTGTTGACAGCGCACAATTTCTCAGTAAAGAATTGCGTCACGCTTCTCACCACCAGTTTGAACCTGCAAATATATGACGAGGGGTTGGTACTTGGGTTTTACACCCAAGGCGCTTCTCCGATGCTGACTGGCGACTGAGAAATTAGATACCTCATTTAGACCATACTGTCATGAGGCTGTGGTGTGTCAGTCAAACGGGAGGTACGTCATTCAGCTTTACAATACATTTAAGGATTTTTACATCAATAAAGACATTTTCCAAGCTTAATCATGATTATTCCCTCTTGGCTTAGCTTCTGCCAAATTAACAAATGTATGTGTCTCTCCTATAATACATTGGCAGAAGGTGCTGAATAAAAGAAAAGACGAACTCTTTGTGCACATTACCCAAAAGTAAAGCCCTGAAAAGGTCTGTTAGTCCTGATAAGACTTTTGAAGTTAAATGGTTGGGAAAGCCATCTTCCTTCGGGCACAAGGCAAAGTATATAGACATGAAGATTATGTTAAACGTAACATTAATTTTAAATACACATCAAGTTTAATTATGCTTACTTAACACAACACTAAGATGTGTTGTAAGCTTATCAATCTACAATTTTCAAACATACCCTCAGAACCGTGGTACAACGAATCTGCGGCTGGGTTTTGAGGTTCGATCTAACAGGTGCTCACAATGGCGGTTAGTTATGACTTCTACTCAGTTATCTGATTGTGTTGAAATTGATTACTTCTAGCAATAACAGACAGCCATCTGGATAACGTCTCAGCTCTAGCATATCTTGAAGTGATTTCGGGGAGTACGGGTTGGGTTAGTTAGTTAGTTAGTTCCGTCTGTTATTTTGCTGTGATACCCTGTTCAACCAAAACCCAATGAAGGGTTACAAACGGTTATATTGGGGTATATAGTGTGTTGATATCTTCGCTGGTGTCACTTTCCTAGTCCTGAAAAGGACTGGTCCTGAAAAGGACCACTAGCTGGCTGTCTGGATTCCTCTTTGTTTGTCCGGTTGTGGTGCCGTGCCGCTATAGTGTTTTTTATGTCCTGCCTCACTATCTGGCTTGTGTGGTTTTGTGTGCTTTTGCCCTCCTTGTTTCTGTTTCTTGTGTCTTCCTTTGCTCTTGTATCTTAGATAGCGCTTTTTCTATAATTGTTGGGAGTAGCTTTTCCAGCGTTTTCTCGATGACTTCTTCGTCTGGTTGGTCGTTCGTTTTAATATCTTTTGTGTTTGATGTTATTTCTTCAATGGTCATTCTTTCTGCTTCTATTCTCTTCAGTACCTCTTCGTTTCCTTCTTTCAGTTCTATCAGCTTCTTGATATCTTCTTCTACCTGCTGTTGAATTCTTTTCATGTCTTGGTGTATTATTTTCATGTCGTTCATGAACTGTTGTTGTTTCGCGCTTTCCGAGCTATCAGGGATTTCTTCACATCTGGCCGTTGATGTTCTGTCTTTGTGTGGGTGCCGGTTTTCTCGCTCTTTTCGCAGTTGCTGTTTTAGATCTTTCACCTCAGTCGTGAGCTGTCTGACCTGTTCTGTTAGGCTGTCTTGGCGCTTATTACCTTGAGTACTTGAAATCAGTGTGTTTTTTGCCTCTTGGTACGATATCCCCTTTCCAACGGCAACTGTAATTATTTGCCTTGTTTGTTGGTATTCGGGACACCCTCTGTATCGTGCTCCGTGCTTTCTGAGGCAGTTGGAACATTTTCTATTGTTATTTGGTGCTTTGTAGTCGCGGTCTTGTTTTGCCTTTGGGCAGTCTTTGTATTCGTGGCTGCCCGCACATTATCTGCAGACCGTCTCTTTTCTGCACGTGTTCTTTGTGTGAGAAAATCCCTGGCACTTTGAACACTGCATCACTGGTGGGATGTAGGCATGTGTTCTTCGAGGTCTATTCTGGATAGTGATGTTTTCCGGGACTGTTTTCCCTTGTAGAGTCACTATTATCAGTCTGGTGTCCTCTTTGTTCCAGGACTTAAACCTTTCTGCATGTGTGAATCTGTACCGAGGGTTTTCGGCCTTGATGTAGCTGAGGGCCTCTGTGTCTGACAAGCTTGTGTCTATCCCTTTGATGACTACTCTCTTGGTTTCAGTGTAGATTTCTGCTTGGATTTTGATCCGGTGTTGTAGCTGATATTCTTTAGGCCCGGATGTCAGAGCAGTCATCAGCGATTTAGTCTTTTCTGTATCATTCAGGGCAAGTGTCACTCCCTGTTGGTGCCTTCTGATACTTATTATGCCTCTTTTGCCTACTACTTTCTCCAGGACATTGATTACTTTGTCGTCCGGGAGTGCCCTGAGTGTGGCTTCTCCTTCGGACAACTGCGTAATTTTTATTTTGCGCTCTTGATCCTGTTCTTTGTGATTGCTTTTTCGTAGTTCGCCTGGGCGGCATCTCCCTTCTGTCTGCTCATGATTTTGCTTCTCTTGATCACCACGGGGGACTTGGCTATTCTCTGTTGAATTCCGGCGTATCTCGATGTCTGACACTGGAGCCACCTCAAATAGTGCTTCTTTCAATGTTGGAGTGAGACTAAGGAACTCGTCTCTGTCTTCACGCATTCTGTATAGTTCGTCCATAGCGGTCTCTGCGATATCTTCTGGGTCTAATTCGCCTAGTTCAGATGATGTTGTCCCCTCATCAGCAGCTGGCTGTGAGGTGACGTCTTGTTGTTCTGCACTTTTGTCTACCTCTTGAGCCGGTCCGTGTTGAAGAGTTGTCTCTTCCACCTCCTTTATAGTGTTTGCAGGTGACCTCTCGGCATCGTGTGGCTTCTTTATATACCCAATTCAGGTATACCCTTTTCTCCGGACGTCCAATCATTTTGTTCCTTTCCCTCTTGCTCTCGAATGTCCAGTCATTTCGTTCCTTTCCTGCTTGAAAACATTCGTGGGATTTCATAGCTGTTTTGCGAATGTATGCTAGTTTAGCGACAAAATCATAATTTTCTCGTCAATTATCAAAGGTAATGTTCTCCCACTGCCATAATTACATGTGTTAGTAGTTTCTTCACAAACCTATATAAAATAGTTATTCTGTTATTATAAAAATATCGCAACATTTTTGTGTGTGCTAGTATACATGTGATTGCCATATGAAAGTTCATTGCGATTTCCATGTATCTGGCCATGTCATGACAGTCGTCTAGTATGATGAATAAACTTCCTTTGCACATCGGCCTCTTTCAGGACATCCTCATTAATCTTTTTTCGCTTGGTCGTGTAAAAATGTGATAACCCTAAAAGCAAAATGCAGATTTTAATTGCATAGACATAAGTCGAGAAGAAACGGGCTGTCAAATGTTAAATAGACAGTACCAGAAACAAGAAATAGGACAAGCCAAAGGCACAGTGGCAAGTCAAAATTCAGAAATTGGCTGGCAAGAACTTTGCAGAAATACACATAATGACGCGAGACAGGCACGTTTATTACCTTTCAGCTCCCTCTGGAGAATAGAATGTCACCAACTTCACACAAAACCTTCCTGTTCGGTGCCACTAGACGTGTCTTCTGTATCCCTTCTAAATCTGTCTTCAGTTACCTTGTCTGTGCTTTTGTTTTTTAGACTGTCTGGGGATTCCTGATGAAGAGCTAGGCCATAGCTTAGTAAGGTACCTTTCGTACTTTCATACATTTTGAAATGCAGTTAAAGCTACTCTTGCCTTTTGCATTCTGGTTTGTCATCAATGTCCTTTCGTCCAACTCTGTTTATGCTTCTGCCAAGAAACATATTTAAGTCGTTACATGTTGAAGAAGTGTTTCTTCAAGTGCAATCTTGCTATTATGTGTCTCATTCATTCTTACAATTTGTGTCTTTCCGTAGTGTATTTTCCGACCTTTACGCTCTGAGCTCTCATCAAATACCCTCATTCTCCCGTCTATCTGGTCCACTGACATCAATTTTTCGTAGTTGACGTTGCTGTTTCATAATCAAATGTATAGCCAGTTTGAAAAGAAATGACGACAAAAGCTAGACAGACTCATGTGAAAACTTGTAATAGAGTGCGCAACAGAAAATATTGCCCCAAAGGCCACTTGGGCTACAGGACGAAGGAAGAAAAGTGGGACGTATAATTTAAATAAATTATTTGTGAGTGTGATGACATAATGATTTTTAATGTATACTATTTAACATTGCACCTACAAAATAATAAAATACTGTTCCACGTTGTTTTTAAAAATTAAAAATGTTATCATATTTAAATCCTCAGGATTACGTCAACGATGACGGGAAAAATGTATTACCAGAAATTATAGTTCTTGCTTTAATAGATGTGTAGGTTTATACAGCTGTGGTATCAAAGAGTTGGGAGTGTCAACAAACTGGGATACAAGTCAGGTAAATGGTGTTACCATTACAAACTGTTTTTATAGGACTCTAAAGCAAGACAAGTACAATGGACAATCAAGTATATTTTGTGTTACGCCACTTCTTTAAGTAATACAGGATATCAAGTAAATACAACAAATATGAGAGGCACAGTTAAACTGGACATCGTATGAAGTACATTCATCATAATATATACTTTTCGTTACCCAAGCAACGTGAGGCTAAAATTGTTGCTCTTCGATTCGTGCGTGTGTGTTTGTTGTTGTTGTTGTCGTTGTTTTGATGTTGTTGGTGTGTGCCGCCTTCTTGTACTTCCATAGAGTCAATATTACTTTGACTTCCTTTTCTACTGTTATACTCCAGGATTTTTTTTTGGACTCCCACAGTTCTGTTCTCTTGTTGGTTCCAATCGACGGCATGTCTGCTTATACTGATTAATTATGTTATGAGGTATATTACATTTATGTTAACCAGTGACAGCGCGCACTCATTATAACAAAACTGCAAAATGTTTTTAGAACAAAGTAAGTAGCCGATATTAATGTTATATTTATGTGCTTGAAAGTTAATTTTGTGAACGATTTTTACTAATTTTCGGGAAACAACACTTGTAAATGATGTGTGAAAATGTTTTGATGTTCTTTACTGATGATGTAGGCAGAAAAGACCCATGTCCTTGTCATAAAATTAACCATGATACAACGTTAAAATATCTCCAATGATACAACGTAGGGATAAAAACTAATGCGTAAGCTACTAGAATACATGATCGCCCACGCCGCGGGTCATCACCCGCCATGGAAATTAAATTGTTAAACGTGAAGGCAAAACATTACCCTTGGAACGGGATGAGAACGGAGATCAAAAGGAAAAATCTGACTGACCGCGTGCTTGAAACTAGCAAGGCTAAAAGACGCAATTGGTGGGGAAAGGAGGAAAAAGTCACGTCCCCAAGTTGACACAAGGTAAAGAAATCGACAAAAGGGACCTTAGCTATTATACGCAACCGTCATTTCTTGGACGCTTTTGAGATAACTTAGTCCGTTTATTTGAATTCAGCGGCAAACGCAGTATAGAAGATGCTAGAAATATTTCGAAAAACCAACTAACCTTGAAAAGTAACTTTTTCTTAATAATGATGTTAGGAATATAAAACCTAGCTGGCCGGATGGCCCATCTTGAGCAGTGAAATAATATGCTTTCATTTATACAGACGGATAGATAATAAGAAAGATATTGACAAAAGACTGTGTTGTTCATATCAGCGAGCGTCTGCATTGAAACAAAAAATGTCCCTAATTTTCAAAAAAACTGTAGCCTTGAGACTCAAGTGCTAAAATCTAGTTGGAATGAAAGAGACGAGATGGGATGGTGAACTGTGGCTAAAAATAACTTAAAAGGCAAAATTGTGTAGGGGAAGGCGGAGTTGGTTCAAAAAACAAGTGTGTTTTTTGTGTGAAACGCAAGTAGAGACAGACGGTCCAACAGACAATCATGCATACTTGACTGAGGTATGACTGAAATGACCTTTTGGTAGGAGGTTTGAATTTGAAAAGGAAAAAAGGCGGTGATTGGCCATAGATGAATATATTATCGGCGCTCAGACGCGCATTTTTGCCATTCGTCATAAGTTGTCTTAGTAGACACAGTGAATTATTTAGTGGTGTAATTCCCAGAAGCTAATTGAAATATTTAGAGGGACGCCATACTAAAGCCAGCAGCTCAGCTGAGTTTTGCTAGCAATTAACTGTGTTCTATATCCATAATTCTGGTAAGACTGAAATTATTTCTTTGTATATTTTAATATTTGTTTAATGTTTCGAGTGATTTGATACTGCCATATCAAAATCTATCCCTTACAACAAGTAAGGATTCGCTCTAGACCCCCCGCCCCAGTTCAGGGTCTAGAGACAAATAAAATACATAAACTCCAGCAAGGATTATGAAGGACAGATCAAGTGTTGAGATCAGTGGAACATATCACCTATCCTATTCTATGGCAGGAAGCTAATGAACATATTTCAGAATATGTAGTCTGGGAGAACTTATCCTATGTGAAACCAACTTGGTAAGATGTGTTGTATGGTCAAAGAGATCTGACCCGTCTATGTGGTGTTGTTGTTGTGTGTAGTGTTGTGTCCAGAAATGGTTTAGAGGATGGAATTCTGACACATGACCAATACTTTATTGCAGAACTGTGAGTTTTTATTTGGCACCAATGTGGTGTCAAATGAGGTGTTGAATATTACAAGAGTGGACCCGTGCAGTTTATATTTTGGCAGAGCAGCCTGATATTGCCCCCAAGCACGGAGAGGTGGGGCCACCTGATTCCAGCACCAGATTACTCATTCAAGATACGTGAGCGTCTGGACTGCTGAATACTCACCAACTTAATTTCTAACACACCAATTATAATACCATCAATAAATGGACAATGTGTAGTCGCCATAGACAGGGAGTGATGAGGCCACCCCAACAGCACATCCATTAAACGTTCTCCCAGAAAAATTACAACTATAAACAGTAGTAATATTAACTAGTATTGTAAAATCCATATGTACACTCCTTTCATTTATTATGCCATATATTCATTTATTATGCCAAATAATTGCAAAACCTTTCATATGTTCTGACCAAAATAAAACCTTGGTTCAGAACAAATAAACTTAAAGAAAATTTATTATCAAAAATTTTACACAGTTTGAGTTAGTTCAGTGTGTCATAACATTTTATTAATATTATTAAACTTATTAAATATCTGTGTGTGTGTATGTAAACTACCACAACACATTACATATCATACACTAGAATTTTAACGTAGCCACATTCATTAGAAAAAAAAAGATAGGTGTGAGGTCGTAGTGGTAGCAAGAAGGGCCTTCTGAAAATTCACAGCTACATTTATCTCAGGAGCCTTCACAGCTGACCTCATGCATCACACTAAGTAAGATCACAATCATACAATACCATCAATCCACTACATATATTGGGGTCTCTTGTCCCGGGATAATTAGCCTATCAATAATATTAGGATCTCCTGGGGGAGAAATAAATTAGGGGAACACATTAATAAAAATTAAAAGTGTCCCTGAAAATAAAAGTTGGTGAATCTTCACAGCCAGTGGTAGTTAATTGATTAATTAATTAATTAGAATTATTTTAGACTAGAGTAATTAGAATTACTTTAGTGGTTGGAAATTTTACTTTGCTCATTGCTAGAATTGTTTAAAAAGTATGGCGGAGCTAGCCAAATTCAGATCAGCTGCTGTGCTAACGGCAAAGGATATGGGAATGGATGGTCAGGTTTTAATTCAATATGTAACGGCTGAATGTGATAAGTATATTGAACGGGAAGAAAGAAGATTAGAAAAAGAGGCTGAAAGAAAATTAGAGTCTGAAAGGTTGGCTGAAGAGAAGAGGTTAGACGCTGAAAAAGAAATTAAGAGGCTGCAGATTGAGGCAGAAGAAAAACCACAGCAAAGGGAGGCAGAAGATAAAAAGGCCGAAAGGGAGGCAGAAGATAAAAAGGCCGAAAGGGAAGCAGAAGATAAAAAGGCCGAAAGGGAGGCAGAAGATAGAAGGTTGCAAAGGGAGCACGAATTACGACTAAGGGAGCTGGAGCTACAAGGCCAGGCTCCTGAAAATGGTGCCAGCCCTTTTGCCTCAGATGCTACGCCCAGTCTGGGAGCCTCAACATCAGCTATGGGGTTTCATTTAGACCATTTTGTTGAAAAAGACGATGACATAGAGGGGTACCTAGGACGTTTTGAGTTATTAGCTACTACATATGGGTTAGAGAGAGAGAGGTGGAGTTTAAAGTTATCACAGGGACTGAGAGGTACTTCTTACGAAGTCTTCGCAAAAATGAACAGAGAAGACCAGGACAATTATGACATGTTAAAGCAGGCTTTGTTATTGAGGTACGAAAAAAATGGTGACTTTTATCGTAAGAAATTTAGAAATGCCAAACTGTTGTCTGGGGAGACATACCACCAATTCTCTGCCAGACTGGAAACCTATTTGGAGAAATGGACTGCTCTGGGGAAGACCCAAGATCTTAAAGAAATGATCATGATAGAGCAATTGAGAGAGTCCATGGCTCCAGACATGAGAAAATTTCTCATGGAACAAGGTGCAGAGAAGTTGGGGGAGGTTTTAAATGTCGCTGAGAGGTATCAGGCAGCCCAGGCAGAGGTAAGTGGTGCTAAAAAGAAGCACATAGACAATTTTAAAGCTCCACAGCAATTTAATAAATTTGATAATAGAGAGCAGGGAAATAAAGGTAGGACAAACTTTGAACGGCCAAGAAATGACTACCGAGACAGAAACTCACAGTTCAATGACCAAAAATCCAATGAAAGAAAACCGTTTAACCAAGGAAAAAGATGGTGTAAATGGTGCAAGAAAGATAACCATAACACCGAATTTTGTAGAAGGAAACCTTCAAACATTGCTGCAATGAAGTCGGGGACTCAAAGATTAAAGGTTAATCCTAATGGACAGCAGGAACCTTATCACCCCCCAGTTTGTGAGGATGTTATTTGTAATGGGGTCACCATAAGGTGCCTTTATGATACAGGTTTGGATTATGATTCAGTTGTGAAGTCTAGCCTAGTGGACCCAAGTCAGTATACCACAGAAACCGTGGAAATACAAGGGGCAACTAAGGACATACCACTCATGACACTTCCCATCGCAAGGATAACGGTGAAAACTCGCTATGTGGAAGGAGAAATCAGAGCAGCAGTGATAGATGAACCAATCTACCCTCTGATATTGGGGTGTAGATACGTCTTCTTGGGGAATCCCGAGAGACCTGTGATCATGGCGACAGTGCAGACCAGGTCACAGAAGAAGGAGGAAGAAGGTGAACCTATAAATGCTCATCCAGAGGAGATGAGGAAGGCGCAGGCTGAGGATAGGACACTCAAGCCATGTTTTAAAAATTGCCCAAATGCCACACACCTCCGAGCAAGGGGGAATATTTTATGAAGAACAGATTGCTATATAGGAAGACAGGAACTAGATCCACTGGTCACGGACAGTTGGTTCTTCCCAAGATATATAGGGCAAATTTAATAAGGAGCTTACATGTTGGAAAAGATGGGGACCATGAAAAAGTCGGTACCATCTGCCAAAAAAGTTGCTCGCAAATACTATTGGCCCGACGTAAATGTCGATATTGAAAACTTTGTAGAAGCATGTGGCATATTTCATGAGGGAACACCCAAAAAGGGAAAATATGTGCAGGACCTAGAAACGCCACGGGGCAAAATTAGGCCTGGAAAGAAAAATTATGATACTCAAGGAGACAAAGTGCAATGGGAGCCCCCTTTTCACACCCAGTCTTCACTTGAATGGATTAACATGGCCACTATGCGACGAGTACAAAGAGTAAATTTTACCCAGGATAAGATGACAATCCCTCGGTCAGACTTATATAAACTGGAAGAACAGAAAAGAGAGCGAAGATCTCTCATAAGCAATCTAAAGTGGGGTGACAAACCCAAGAAAAAAATTGGTAGTGGTCGATTTGTGAGTGATGATTCTAGGAAGAAAAGTCCTCACTATAGCGCTTCTAATGGAAGGGACCCGACGGGTTCCATAAAAAATACGTATGATAAATTAAAGGTCCAGATGTAGCGCTATTAAGGACCTGGACAGATGAGAAGGCGGAAGAGACTGTTACCTCATCTTATCAATACGTGAACGAACTGACCACTCGTTTGAAAGCTGGATGGAAACTGGCAAATGATAATTTTAAACAAGCCAGGAAGAAACATGCAGCATATTTTAATAGGAAGGCAAAGGACAGAGAACTAGCTGTGGGAGAGAAGGTGCTGCTTCTACTACCCGGTAGCCAGAATAAATTACAAATTGGATGGCAAGGTCCATATACGGTTCTAGAGAAGGTGTCTAGAACAAACTATAAAATTGACAAAAAGGGGAAGGAGAAAGTTTATCATGTAAACCTGTTAAAGAAGTATCTGGACAGACCACTCCAGGAAAGCACCCCCCTTACTGACCTTAGCTATCGCAACTCAAATGCAAAAGGAACCACTCACCTCACATGAATACCCATTACATCCTTGTGAAACAGCAGCACAGGTAAAAGTCAGTAAGCACCTGACTAAAAACCAGAGGGAGAGAGTTCAACAGGTTCTGGAGGAACATACAGATGTATTAAAAGATAAACCAGGCCATACAAATTTGCTACAGTATGACATGAAACTGGTAGACTCAAACCCAATCTGTATGAGAGCCTATTCTATTCCGTTCGCGAAGGAGAAGGCATTGAAGGAAGAAATAGATTATTTGTTGAAGGAGGGGATTATTTCACACAGTGAATCATCTTTTAGCTCTAGTGTCGTTTTGTTGAGAAAACCGTCTGGGGAACACAGACTGTGCATAGATTACAGGAAACTGAATGCTGTCACAGAAGGACAAGTGGATCCATTACCAGACACAAAACAGTTATTTGCCAGACTGAACAAGGCAAAATACTTTTCAAAGGTGGATCTTAGTAAAGGCTATTACCAGATCCCAGTGAAGCCTGAAGTGAGACCTTATTTGGCTTTTAGCACTTCGGATGGACATTATGAATTCAACATGCTACCATTCGGACTGAAAAAAATGCTCCGAGTGTATTTTCAAGGATGATGCGCAAATTGTTGGATCCCCTGAATAACCCATGTATCACGAATTTCATGGATGATATTCTCGTCGCCACAGAGACATTTGAAGAACACATTGAAGCTCTAGAAATGTTATTTAATAGGCTTAGGGAGGCGAACTTAACTGCTAGGCCAACAAAATGTTGCATTGGATGCAAAGAGTTGGAATTCTTGGGACACACTGTATATCAGGGTAGCATGACCCCTGATCCCAAGAACTTGGAAAAACTGCAGAGAGCACCTAGACCACAAACAAAAAAGAACGTGCGATCATTCGTGTCGTTATGCGGATTTTATCAAAAATATATCAAAGATTTTAACTCTATTTGTGCTCCTCTGACTGATCTGACTCGCAAGGGACTTCCAGATAAAATTAATTGGACTGCGCAAAGTGAATTAGCGTTCCAAGACTTAAAGGAAAAACTCACTAGCAAGCCTATTCTCAAACTGCCTGATTTGACACAGGACTTTGTCTTAAGAACCGATGCAAGTAATGTAGGACTCGGAGCGGCTTTGTTGCAAAGATCATCTTCACCTGATGGGGAACTGAAACCAGTCGCTTATGCAAGCCGCAAATTGAATAAGGCGGAAAAAGGATACTCCACAAGCGAAAAAGAATGTTTAGCGTTAATCTGGGCAATAAAGAAGTTTCAAATCTATCTGTATGGTAGGACTTTTGTGGTCGAGACGGATCATCAGCCTCTCGTATTCTTATCTCAGGCTAAGCATGAAAACGCAAGATTGCTGAGGTTTTCTTTATTGCTTCTACCTTATCAATTTAGAATCCAATATATCCCAGGCAAATTGAATGTCGGTGCAGATTTCCTCAGTCGGCACCCCTGTGATCAAAATTAGAGTAAGGGCAGGCGTGAGAAGAGATTTTACCTATGTGTATCACTGGTTTTAGAACTTGCCGTAGGCATGTTTTCAAGTGGGGAGATGTGACATAAAATTAACCATGATACAACGTTAAAATATCTCCAATGATACAACGTAGGGATAAAAACTAATGCGTAAGCTACTAGAATACATGATCGCCCACGCCGCGGGTCATCACCCGCCATGGAAATTAAATTGTTAAACGTGAAGGCAAAACATTACCCTTGGAACGGGATGAGAACGGAGATCAAAAGGAAAAATCTGACTGAACCGCGTGCTTATAAACTTGCAAGGCTCTAAAAGAAGACGCAATTGGTGGGGAAAGGAAGTGAAAAAGTCACGTTCCCAGAGTTGACACAAAGGTAACATGAAATCGACAAAAGGACCTCTGGACGCAATTATTACGCCACAGTCCATTTATTGTGACGCCTTTTAGCGATAACTATACGTCCGTTTATTTGAATTCAGCAGCAAACGCGTGAAGAATATGCTAGAAGAAATTCTACGAAAAACCAACTAACCTTGAAAAAGTAACTTATTCTTAATAATAATTGTTATGGAAATATAAAACATAGCTGGCCGGGATGGCCCATCCTTGAGCAGCTGAAATAATATAGCTTTCAATTTATACCTAGTTCGCGACAGATAATAAGAAAGATATGTACAAAAGGACTGTGTTGTTCATAT